>JASDQU010515300.1:15577-26361 GCA_032191745.1 Picea mariana | reverse complement strand
CATATGATAGTTAATATGATAAACTATATATATATATATATATATATATTGATATGGATAGTGTTAGTGTTATGGAATCCATATGATAGTGTATATGGTAAATAATATATATATATATATATATGGATTGTTTTAAAGTGTTATGGTATCCAAATGATATTCTATATGGTAAACTCTGTATATCGTTATGGCTAGTGTTAATGTTATGGATAGACTATATGATAGTCTATATTCCATAGTCTATTATGCATTGTATTATGGATAACATGACTTGTCATAGACATGGTGGTTATTCTAAGGGATATGATAGCCCTGGTCACAATTTTCTTTCATACAAATTAGTGTATGATTCTAATCCAATAATGACAATAAAATATGCTATGCATACAATAAAGGAATAAAAATATGTTTAATGTATTATCTGTGTGTCACAATCAAATGTTTGGAGAGTCAAGAAACTTTAATCTCCCCTAATAATTCTTTTTTTTTTATTTGGGAAATTTGGGGTACATTACAGTGCCAAGTAAATTTAATAATTCATTCAATTATTTAAATAAATAAAAATAACCTTAACTGAAAAGAAATAAAACCTTATTACTATTTCCAGGCCTTCTGCACCCTCTTTACACATCAGTATAATCAATTATTATTAATGTCACACTATCCTTTATTGTTAGGAATTTACAAAAGCTACCCATCATTAAATTAGATACATTAAATGAATGATCAAATCACCACTTACCCTTATAGAATTAGTGAATAACAATTATCAATAAAGTTTTATATTATTATAATAATTCCGTTGAGAAAGGATTTACCATTAGTGAAATAAATATATGGGAGGAACACTTGGTGAGGGATAAATCCATATATCCACTAGAGACAATAATATTTAGACCAACACCAACATCTCTGAGGAGGTTTTTGTTCATTACCTCAAGGTTCCTTTGATTTATTGTTTTTTTTTGCAATCTTAAGTATCTCTTTTAATAATAAAACTTAATTAATTAAAATGACTAAACATTTTATGACAAAATCCCCATTTAAAGTAGAAATTCAAACACTAGTTGTACTCAATGGTGAGCATTCTATGCTAGAACAAAAAGGGCTCTTTAATACTGGGAGGAGGATCCTTCTGAAGGAAAGAGAGCGATATCACACAGATTCGCAAGGATGGGAAATAATGTCAATGGAGAGATGAGGTTAAACATTGTGTATAGCCAGAATTTCGTTTCCGAAATAAACAAAATCGTTGAGTTTAAAAGACCCAAAAAATCCCTAGAAATTTTAATGGAAAAGATGAATTTAAGGAGGCCAAAAATCACTGGAAAATGAACGAGAATCGTTGAGTTAGAGAGCCCAAAATTCATTGGCAATTTTAATGAAAATACAATAGTTAGAGAATACCAAAACCGTAGAGTTCATCAGTGAAATTGCAAGGGAGAAACATGAATTTCACTAGGTTTTCCCATATGCGATGGGAGTGTCTAAACGTTTGAAGTGTGCTATGGGATTCAATAGATCTGGTGTGCCTAGGACTAGGAAACAATACAAGGCAAGGGGAAAGATCTTGGAGACTATGGATATAGTCGTCAAGACTAAAAGCATAACAATCCCAATGATCATAATACGCCCAAGGACTGTAAAAACGTAAAGAATGCTTAGTAAAGGATTACCTTCATGACTTGTTTGACCATTCACCATGTTAAAATCATGAAGGTGTTGAACAGTAAAGAAAAAGAGAAAGGTTCCATTAGGAACGATGGGAAAAACATTCATCCTACTAAAAGAAAAGTTGGTTGATAAAGTAATAGAGTACATTGCAAATAGAAAAAGGGATATGATTGTCCAACTTTTCACCCACCTTTTCTTAGAGGAATTGTTATCCTGGTCATAATGGTGTACATTAAAGGAAGAATACGAAAACTACAAGTTCCATTGGAACAACCAGTACTGAAAAAAAGGTGATTTGGATGATAAGGAAACTTCTGATGTCACCCAGAAATGCATGTCAAAGAAGAAGATACCAATGAGATAACAAGTAGAGATGAATTCAGTAAGAGGAACAAAAGATTTTACCAGGAGAAACACCTACTAGGAGATTTTGCATCTTAAATCACATAGGTAAAACTTAGAAATTAAAAGAAAGACACATCCCAAAAAGGAAACACGGGGATACTGGTAGAAAATTCATGGTGCAATCAAGGAAAACAACACAGAAAAATC
Source organism: Picea mariana (assembly GCA_032191745.1). Taxonomy (NCBI): domain Eukaryota; kingdom Viridiplantae; phylum Streptophyta; class Pinopsida; order Pinales; family Pinaceae; genus Picea; species Picea mariana. The sequence continues at coordinate 24,135 of JASDQU010515300.1, read as the reverse complement.
CAGATAAAATTCAAAGCTTGGATTTCCAGGGAGAAGACAAGATATCATAGGCATTGTCCAATCCATTTAAAATTCATCATCATGGTTTTTCCAAGGAGAGGAAAAAAAACTAACCATAAGCCATGAAGAAACAAAAGGATGGAAGAATTTCTCATGGAGAACGAGTACAAGATGGATTCAGGGCATCTACATGATTAAATTAAGTATCCACAAAATTTGACTCCCTGAATAAAATTCCATAATGCATGTACAATAGAGTCCAATACATTTAATTCTATACTTAATGATATCAACACAGTTTAGGATTATTGTAACCGAGTTGAAGAATCCAACGTCGATATCTCGTTCTTGTTCTCCGTCCATCTAAATATTTCTAACCATTGAGGCCTCATCGATAACTCACATCCTATGCTAGGGGTACTCTTCTTTCCCCTAATACCCCTGAGCCGCAAAGGGTCCATGCACACAAACCAGAGAAATCTAGATCCCAACTTGCCTCACAAGGTCGAGCTACCACTCTCTTTAGTGAAACTTCCATTTTCACATTAAATTTGTTTTATTAAAAGTTAATTAGGAAAATTCTCCCCAGTACACTTGTCACTCGATCCCTTAGTTGCACCATAATTGCATTTAATTAATTAAATTAATTTTCCAAATTCCCTCACCTACCTAAAAGCGTTCCTAAGAATTCTCCTTGATGTCCCTTTATTCCCTCACAATCCCTTAATGAATGATACCTTTCTTAAAGCTTAGTTGAGTTATAAATTGGAAAGTTATCTAGAATAGATTCCCTTATATGTTCCACATTCCTTTTTCATTTCATTTTCCCCTTTTTGTCTAAGTTCTAAATTAACTTGTTTTGCACATAACCAACAAATAAATTTTTGATAAATTCTTTCTCCTTTAAATTTAATATTGACTTTTTTTCATCCCCCATTTATTAATTGATTAATTAGTTTTTAGTCCTTATACCCCATTTAGACCTATGCTCTAATTTCAAATAGGATTAGCAAAAATTGTTTCTAAGGTAAATTTTATAATTATTAAACTTTACTCATACAATATTTATTTTAAGGATGACCATGTCAAAATAAGATATTGTTTTCTAGGTACCTAGATTCATTGACTCACCAGTGTTAAAAATCATGACGTGCCCTTCAGGATGCACTACATGCTCCAAGGGTGCCACTCATCTTTACTCATGTTTCATTTATGCAATGTTCCATTTAAGACGCACTACGTTGTCCAAGGGTACCACTCGCCTTTGACTGATTCTGGTAGAAATCCGCCCTCAGAGTTGATACTCAATCAGACGGCCTTGTGGGAGACTAAGGACCTCTAAGTAATAAGGAACTTGCATTATTCATGCCACTTAGAATATTCGTGAGCGACTGTCTCAGTCTGCCCTCACGACATCGTGGATCTCTAGAACTAGGTAATCATTAACCTACAGTTCGAGCCATGGAAGGAGTGCTAGTAGGCTATGGCAGGGTTGTTGGCACACCTCTCCCTCAATAACTCTGGTTTTCATGCATGACCCCTTTACTCCAAATGTCATTGTGATTAGCAAGAAATCATCATCCTGCATCCATCAATGAAACATGTCAATGATCCATAAACAACCGCATAATATGCTTGTCATATGTCACATATGCAATAACATAAATACTCAAACTATAAACAGTCCATTCCTTGACTCGATCCAGAGTCTAAGGAGTTCCATCGATGCCATCGACATCCTCAATCTATCAAGACTCCTGCACACTAAGGAGAAACCAATCAATAGCACCTATTGATACACATATAATCAAATAACATATCATCATACACACAGTATCATCATAATCCATAAGAGAAACATAAAATAATATAATGAACTGGATCACTTGCACTCAAGTGTCCTCAAAGAATAGTTCAAATCATGTGTGTTGAAGAGCATAATGTTACATACACCCCCTCTTGTTTTATACTTCATCCCAAAGTTTCACATTATATAAGTGCAGAAATAAAGTATCTGACAATATCTAAATGTCTAGCTATCAAGCAAAAATGGAAAGTGTTGACGCATATCATATTTGCCCTCCCAGGTAGCCGAGTGTGGACTTTAATTGTCCCACTGGACCTTGACCTAATCGAATGTTCAATGTTTTATTTTTGCAATGCAATGGTCCATAATGTGGATTGGCTTAGCCATGATAACATCCTCTTCCAATACTTGGAAAGAACTCATGTCAATCACATCTGTAGGATCACTAACATAATGTCTCAAAATAGATACATGAAAAACATCTTGCATATGCCTCAAAGAATCAGAAAAGGCTAGTTGATAGGCCTTGGACCACTTCCTTTCCAAAACCTCAAAAGGTCACACAAACCTAGGAGAGAGTTTACCACCCTTTCCAAACTTGATCGAACTCTTGTGTTGTTTCACCTGCAAGAATACTTGATCTCCAACTTCATAACTATGGTCAGTGTGATGCACATCGACATACCTCTTCTGACGATCTTGCACTTCCTTGATCCTTTTTATTATTGTTTACATTTTCTCTTTCATTTATTGGATCACTTCTGGTCCTACCAGGACCCTATCCTTAAGTTGATTCCAACTCAAAGGAATCTGACACGGTCGCCCATAAAGAAACTCGAATGGCACTATCTTAATGGTTCTTTGGTAGCTGTTATTTTATGAAAATTCTATGAGTGGAAAGAACTCTTCCAAACAATTTTGTTGGTCCATCACGTACATACACAACATGTTCTCTAAGATTTGTTTCGTTCTTTATGTCTTCTCTTCTGTCTCCAAGTGATATGTGGTGCTAAAGTTAAGTTGGGTTCCCAATGCCTCTTGGAAACTAGTCGAAAATCGACCTATAAACATCGATCCACGATCGGATATGATCCTCTTAGGCATGCCATGCAACCTCACAATATCACTGATAAAGACTCTAACTATGTCAGGTGCCTTATAAGTTGTATGAACAAAGATAAAATGTGCACTCTTCTTCAAAGTGTCAACTACCAAGAAAATTGGGTCATGCTTCCTTGTCGTCAGCAAAAATCCAACAATGAAATCCATCGAAATGACCTCCCATTTCGATTCCAGAATAGTGTGTCATTGTAGTAATCCTGTCAGGAGTCTATTTTCATAATTCACTTGCTGACATTCTAGACATCTTTCCACGTAGTTGACTATGTCTGCCTTCATTCCTTTCATGAAGAATAAGGGTTTAAGGTCTACCCTCTTCTTCGTGACTCCTGGATGAGTGATGTACATTGCTCTATGAGCTTCGTTTAAGATCAAACTTCTCAACTCGTCATTGACTGGTACGTAAATATGGTTATTATATCTCATTAATCTATCATTGTCCACCATAAATCCCTCAAATATTTGTACCAACATGGTGCTTTGTCTGATAAATTCCTTAACCTCCTTATACCATTCATCATCGTACTGTAAAATTAGAATATTTTCACGTAGGTTCATTTGAAGAGGTATCACCGAAAATATGCGTGGTCTCCGACTCAATGCATCAGATACTCTATTCATTGCTCCTTTTATGTAGCTAATCTTGGAATCGTACTCGCTCAACAGTTCTGACCAACGCCTTTATCAATTCGCTTTGCGTAAAAATGTGTTGTAAACCATAGTGGTCCGCTTTTAGTTTGAATTTTCGTCCAATCAGCTAGTGTCTCCAAACTCTCAAGGAATACACAATGGCTAACAACTCCAAATCATGCGCCGCATAGTTCTCATCATGCTTTCTTAACTTTCTCAATATGTAAGCGATCACTTGACCGTCTTGCATCAAGACTCTGCCTAGGCCTTCCTTGGATGCATCATTGCATACCAAGAAGTCCTCATCCATGTCAGGGACTTTTAGTATCGAGGTTGTTGTCAATAGCTTCTTGAGCCTTCTAAATGCTTCTGCGCATTTCTCGGTCCACAAAAAATTATTTTTCTTCTTTTGCAATTCCATAATCGAGTTTGCTATCTTCGAAAAAACTTCGACGAGCTGTCAATTATATCCTTCTAAACCCACAAAGCTAAGCACTTTGGGGACATTCGTCAGCATAGACCATTCCATAATAGCCTCTACCTTTGTTGGATCCACAACAATACCTTCTTCGGAGATGACATTCTCTAAGTAATGAATCTTCAATTGATAAAACAAGCATTTTGATAGTTTCCCAAATAATTTGTTATCTCGTAGACACTGTAGTACCAAGTGCAAATGTTTTTCAATCATCTGAGAATATATCAAAATATCGTCAATGAATACTTGAAAAATCTTGCCCAAGTATTCACAGAACACCCCATTGATCAAGATCTTGAATACCCCTAGGGTGTTTGTCAGTCCAAATGGTAAAACAACAAACTCGTAATGTCTAAACCTCGTCTTAAAGGTGGTCTTAGGAATTTTTTCCTCCTTGATCCGTAACTGGTGATACCCTGATGTCAAGTCAATCTTCGATAACACTGTTTAACCCTTTATATTATCAAACAGATCGTTTATTCTTGGAAATGGATATTGGTTCTTGATCGTTTCCTTGTTCAGCTAACGGTAGTCAATGTAGACTCTCCATGACCCATCCTTCTTCTGCATGAAAACAACAGGTGCATCCCATGGTGACACACTCAGGTGTATAAGTCCTAGATCCAACAACTCCATTAGTTGCATTTTCAACTCTTGTAACTCGGGGGTCAACATCTGATAAGGTGTTCTTGATATCGCTTCATTCCCTAGTTTTAGGTCGATGGTAAATTCCAATTCCCTCTCAGGAGGCAACCCTGGTAACTCCTCTGGGAATATGTCTGCAAACTCTCATACTACCAGAAGATTTTATAGTCCTTATGCCACTCCCTTTTTGTTCAATGCAAGGATCGCATATATCTTGCATCCCTTGCATATGCTCTCTCGTAGTTGTAGGGAAGAGATGAACATTAGGGAAACTCCCTGGTTTCTTCCTACAATCACTCGTTTGTGTCCCTCATCATCGACCAAACTCAACCATTTTGTCTTACAGTTGAGTATCTCCTCATGCAATTCCAACCAATCCATACTGATCATGATGTCATAAGATCCTAAGATCATGACATACTAGTTGGCCTTCAGGACAAAATATTCCAAGTTAAGGCTATAACCCGTAACCTTTCCTCCAATCTTCTATTTTTCTCCTGAAACCATTTCTACATAGATAAACTCTTCCTTTTTGAATGACTTTACCTTAATTCGTTTTAGCACTGCACCATAAATAAATCTCTTTATAGCACTTAGATCTATCAAAATACTAAAGGTCTAGTCAGCAATGGTACCTAAAGTCTCGAGCACAGTACATTGATGCTTGTCCTAACGGTTATTCACTGCTACATGAATCTAATGGGCGTTGACCAAATATCCTACTATGGTGATTCTGGATGATCCAGTTGTTATGGAGCTCTCAACTGGACAGTCACACTGGTAATGCGACTCTCCACATGTCCAACATTTGTTCTTTGGTCTAGTACTCCTGGTCCCCGAAGTAGAAGCCGATGAACCACCAGTCTGTAACCCTAGTTTTTTCTGTTGCACATGCCTCAACTACTACTGTTACAGTCAACATTGTTGTTGGTGTTGTGGTCCTTTGTAGGGAGTCCACTGCTGAGGCTCTAGTATTCATGGTGTTGATGTCTAGCTGGTGTCTGATGTTGTTGCACATCATATGTCGAATGTCCCATCAGTCTCATCAAAGTCCTGCTTTGACTCACGTTGATGAGCTCCTCCTCAGCTATGAGGGCCTTATGGACAACATCGTGCAACGTCTGAGGAATTAAAATCCTCACTTTCGCATGGATGTTGACATTAAGGCCAAATAAAAACTTGTTGACCTTAAGCTTCTTTGTGTTCATATGCGTAGCATACCAAAGAAGCTCCATGAAATGGGCCTCATACTCGAGCACCGTATGACCACCCTGTCACAAGGAATTGAACTCATTGAGCTGACGCTCGGTGAATTACTCCGACAGATACCTTTCCCAGTAGCAGAGTGTTCCCCTTCGGCTGAAAGACCACCATGCATACCTTCATGTTGGAGGTATAGTCTCGAAGTGCAAATCATATCACATATTCTCCAACCATGCTTCAATGGCTGTGTCATTCATGGCACCAAAGAATTCGGGAAACTTGACCTTCTCGAGTTCTCAATGAATGCTACCAGTACCTGTTGGGGTGCGTAGTGGACCCCTAGGGGATATCGGTGCCCTGACCTCAACTCTATCCAAATGGATAATCAAGGCCTCATATTTCCTCCGAAAGGACCTCATCAACCCAACCACATATCCCACAACTATTTTTTCCTATCCGATGAATTGTTCTTTTCCTTGGGGGTTACACCCTCTAGTGTGGATGCTACTGGAAGTGTCGCGCCTCCTCCCCTAGCAACCCGTCGTATACCTCCGCGATGTCCTCTCACTATGATTACCTACACAAATAAAAATCAATTTAATTAGAGATAAATTATAATCAAGTGGTTTCACAGTGGAAGGGTTAATGATCCCAAGTCGTGGGTCGAACCCGCTCTGATACCACATGTAACGGCTCTCCGTTACGACAATGAAAGAGAAAAACAATTTTATTTTTTAGGTATCGTTAGGAAATATACATCACAATTAATATCTACATCATGTTACATCATCCAATATATAAATGAAAAATATTAACACATTATCAATCATTCAATACATAACGTTGACACATTACTAACATAAATAATGAGACACATATCGACGCATTAACACAATAAATAGTAGCCCATAAGAATTACATTCATACAACATATGATGACGCATAAATGGTATGAATCATAAATGAATAACAACACAAGGTAACATCATCACCTGCTACTCGTCGTTGAAATAAATATCAACTCAATCAATGTGTCAATGAAGGATAGAGACGCGCAGACATAAATAGCATACCAGATTAACACACCACAATATCTGGAGACAATTTACTACAACATTCAATTAGGAAATAAATACAAGATGACTACCCACCCAACCTACCCTAGAAGGTTAGGACCTCCAGGAAACATAAGCAATGCTCAAGCCCAGGTTCCCATCGATTTTGACCATTTAAGGTCTCAGGGATGGGGATTGTTCTGAGGAACAAGGAGGTGTCTACATCACACTCATACAATCAATTCCATGCCGTCTAAGCTAAATCACATCATCATTGATTATCAAGGTGTGATAGCATTCTAATAACCCAACACATGTAACATAAAATTCCATGGCGCATGAGAACTAAATTACTAAATCAATCAAGCAACGAAATAATCCAAGGTGCAAATAACCCACTCTTTTTTATTTTTAAGGCGCCGCAATATCTACTTAATTTCCAAGCATGCGATTAAATCAATCATCGAATTTACAATAATCAACATCATTTTTAAGGTAAGCACAAGATAAACCATTTCTCAACCATTACACATAATAAAATTCACATGCGCGGGAATTCTAAGGTCTCCATCAATCACTCGTTAATAATTTCATGGCACAATAAAGGTTGTTAATCAAGTTCATTGATAAATCTATTAATGCAGGTAAGGATCGAATTTCATCATTCAATAAGACATTTGTTGATGTAAGTAAGGAGTGTTCAACCAACATTAATTAGTACATCAACATTACTATTTGTTTCTCGCTAGAGTAAACAACTCTAAACAAGCACTTGACAAATAAAATTTAAGATGTGCAAGTACATTTTATTCATAATCGAATCATGTGTCATCGGTTTTGTAATGTGCGTGGGTAATTAAAAGCATAAACAATTATGTGTTAGCAATAGTCCATGAGCCATGCCATCTAACCATTAACCAAGCATAAAATCAATCATTTGTCACCTTAATTTCATTCGCGCAAGAAGACAAATCACTACACAATCATTTATTACAACATAATCTCCTTGCACGCAAGAAGTCTAACCATTTACTAGTCATAAATCAACATTAAATGTGTGACACCAGTGTTATAAACTTAAACATTCATCAATCATATCATAATGATTGCACAAGGTAAGTTATCAATTTATTCAAGGCGCCAAGTAAATTTAATAATTCATTCAATTATTTAAATAAACAAAAATAACCTTAACGGAAAAACAATAAAACCTTCTTACTATTTCCCGGCCTTTCGCACCCTCTTTACACATCACTATAATGAGGTACCATTAATGTCACACTATCCTTTAACGTTAGGAATTTACAAAAGCTACCCATCATTAAATTAGATACATTAAATGAATGATCAAATCACCACTTACCCTTATAGCATTAATGAATAACAATTATCAATAAAGTTTTCTATTATTATAATAATACTGTTGAGAAAGGATTTACCATTAGTGAAATAAATATATGGGAGGAACACTTGGTGAGGGCTAAATCCATCTATCCACTCGAGATGAAAATATTTATACCAACACCAACTTCTCTTAGGAGGATTTTGTTCATTACCACAAGGTTCCATTGAGTTATTGTTTTTTTTTTTTTTTGCAATGTTAAACATTTCTTTTAATAAT
>JASDQU010515300.1:403-15011 GCA_032191745.1 Picea mariana | reverse complement strand
GGGGTCAACATCCGATAAGGTGTTCTTTCTATCGCTTCATTCCCCAGTTTTAGGTCAATGGTAAATTCCAATTCCATCTCAGGAGGCAACCCTGGTAACTCCTCTAGGAATATGTCTGCAAACTCTCATACTACCAGAAGATTTTATAGTCCTTATGCCACGCCCTTTTCGTTCAATGCAAGGATCGCATATAGCTTGCATCCCTTGCGTATGCTCTCTTGTAGTTGTAGGGAAGAGATGAACATTAGGGAAACTCCCTGGTTTCTTCCTACAATCACTTGTTTGTGTCCCTCATCATCGACCAAACTCAACCATTTTTTCTTACAGTTGAGTATCTCCTCATGCAATTCCAACCAATCCATACTGATCACGATGTCGTAAGATCCTAAGATCATGACATACTAGTTGGCCTTCATGACAAAATATCCCAAGTTAAGGCTATAACCCATAACCTTTCCTTCAATCTTCTATTTTTCTCCCGAAGACATTTCTACGTAGCTAAACTCTTCCTTTTTGAATGACTTTACCTTAATTCGTTTTAGCACTTCACCATAAATAAATCTCTTTATAGCACTTAGATCTATCAAAATACTAAGGGTCTAGTCAGTGATGGTACCTAAAGTCTCGAGCACAGTAGATTGATGTTTGTCCTAACGGTTATTCACTGCTGCATGAATCTGATGGGCACTGACCAAATATCCTACTATGGTGAGTCTGGATGATCCAGCTGTTATGGAGCTCTCAACTGGACAGTCACACTGGTAATGTGACTCTCCACATGTCCAACATCTGTTCTTCGGTCCAGTACTCCTGGTCCCTGAAGTAGAAGCCGATGAACCACCAATCTGTAACCCTAGTTTTTTCTGTTGCACATGCCTCAAGTACTACTGTTACAGTCAACATTGTTGTTGGTGCTGTGGTCCTTTGTAGGGAGTCCACTGCTGAGGCTCTGGTATTCGTGGTGTTGATGTCTAGCTGGTGTCTGATGTTGTTGCACACCATATGTCGCATGTCCCATCAATCTCATCGGAGTCCTGCTTTGACTCACGTTGATGAGCTCCTCCTCAGCTATGAGGGCCTTATGGACAACATCGTGCAATGTCTGAGGAATTAAAATCCTCACTTTCGCATGGATGCTGACATTAAGGCCAAATAAAAACTTGTTGACCTTAAGCTTCTCTGTGTTCATATGCGTAGCATACCAAAGAAGCTCCATGAAATGGGCCTCATACTCGAGCACCGTATGACCACCCTATCACAAGGAATTGAACTCATTGAGCTGACGCTCAGTGAATTACTCCGACAGATACCTCTCCCAGTAGCAGAGTGTTCCCCTTCGGCTGAAAGACCACTATGCAGACCTTCATGTTGGAGGTATAGTCTCGAAGTGCAAAGCACATTGCATATTCTCCAACCATGCTTCAATGGTTGTGTCATTCCTGGCACCAAAGAATTCGGGAAACTTGACCTTCTCGAGTTCTCAATGAATGCTACCAGTACCTGTTAGGGTGCGCAGTGGACCCCTAGTGGATATCGATGCCCTGACCTCAACTCTATCCAAATGGATAATCAAGGCCTCATATTTCCTCCGAAAGGACCTCATCAACCCAACCACATATCCCACAACTATTTTTTCCTATCCGTTGAATTGTTCTTTTCCTTGGGGGTTACACCCTCTAGTGTGGATACTACTGGAAGTGTCGCGCCTCCTCCCCTAGCAACCCGTTGTATGCCTCTGCGATGTCCTCTCACTATGATTACCTACACAAATAAAAATCAATTTAATTAGAGATAAATTATAATCAAGTGGTTTCACAGTGGAAGGGTTAATGATCCCAAGTCATGGGTCGAACCCGCTCTAATACCACATGTAACGGCCCTCTGTTACGACAATGAAAGCGAAAAACAATTTTTTTTTTAGTTTCGTTAGGAAATATACATCACAATTAATATCTACATCATTTCACATCATCCAATATATAAATGAACAAAATTAACACATTATCAATCATTCAATACATAACGTTGACACATTACTAACATAAATAATGAGACACATATCGACGCATTAACACAATAAATAGTAGCCCATAAGMATTRCATTCATACAACATATGATGACGCATAAATGGYATGAATCATAAATGAATAACAACACAAGGTAACATCATCACCTGCTACTCGTCGTTGAAATAAATATCAACTCAATCAATGTGTCAATGAAGGATAGAGACGCGCAGACATAAATAGCATACCATATTAACAGACCACAATATCTAGAGACAATTTACAACAACATTCAATCAGGAAATAAATACAAGATGACTACCCGCCCAAGTTACCCTAGAAGGTTAGGACCTCCAGGAAACATAAGCAATGCTCAAGCCCAGCTTCCCATCGATTTTGACCATTTAAGGTCTTAGAGATGGCGATTGTTCTGAGGAACAAGGAGGTGTCTACATCACACTCATACAATCAATTCCATGTCGTCTAAGCTAAATCACATCATCATTGATTATCAAGGTGTGATAGCATTCCAATAACCCAACACATGTAACATAAAATTCCATGGCGCATGAGAACTCAATTAGTAAATCAATCAAGCAACGACATAATCCAAGGTGCAAATAATCCACTCTTTTTTATTTTTAAGGCACTGCAATATCTACTTAATTTCCAAGCACACAATTAAATCAATCATTGAATTTACAATTATCAACATCATTTTTAAGGTAAGCACAAGATAAACCATTTCTCAACCATTGCACATAACAAAATTCACATGCACGGGAAGTCTAAGGTCTACATCAATCACTCGTTAATAATTTAATGGTGCAATAAAGGTTGTTAATCCAGTTCATTGATAAATCTATTAATGCACGTAAGGATCGAATTTCATCATTCAATAAGACATTTGTTCATGTAAGTAAGGAGAGTTCAACCAACATTAATTAGTACATCAACATTACTATTTGTTTCTCGCTAGAGTAAACAACTCTAAACAAGCACTTGACCAATAAAATTTAAGACGTGAAAGTACATTTTATTAATAATCGAATCATGTGTCATCGGTTTTGTAATGTGCGTGGATAATTAAAAGCATAAACAATTATGTGTCAGCAATAGTCCATAAGCCATGCAATCTAACCATTAACCAAGCATAAAATCAATCATTTGTCACCTTAATTTCGTTCGCGCAAGAAGACAAATCACTACACAATCATTTATTACAACATAATCTCCTTGCACGCAAAAAGTCTAACCATTTACTAGTCATAAATCAATGTTAAATGTGCAACACCAGTGATATAAACTTAAACATTCATCAATCATATCATATGATTGCACAAGGTAAGTTATCGATTTATTCAAGGTGCCAAGTAAATTCAATAATTCATTCAATTATTTAAATAAACAAAAATAACCTTTACGGAAAAACAATAAAACCTTCTTACTATTTCCAGGCCTTTCGCACCCTCTTTGCACATCACTATAATGAGGTACCATTAATGTCACACTATCCTTTATCGTTAGGAATTTACAAAAGCTACCCATCATTAAATTAAATACATTAAATGAATGTTCAAATCACCGCTTACCCTTATAGCATTAATGAATAACAATTATCAATAAAGTTTTCTATTATTATAATAATTATGTTGAGAAAGGATTTACCATTAGTGAAATAAATATATGGGAGGAACACTTGGTGAGGGCTAAATCCATCTATCCACTGGAGATGACAATATTTATACCAACACTAACTTCCCTTAGGAGGATTTTGTTCATTACCACAAGGTTCCATTGAGTTATTGTTTTTTTTTTGCAATGTTAAACATCTCTTTTAATAATCAAACATAATCAATTAAAGTCACTAAAAATTTTAGGACAGAATCCCCATTTAAAGAAGCAGTTCGAACACCAGTTGTACCCAATGGTGAACATCCTAAGCTACAACAAAAAGGGTTCTTTAATAGTGGGAGGAGGATCCTTCTGAAGGAAAGAGAGCGATATCACACAGATTCGCAGGGTTGGAAACTCATGCCAACGCAGAGATAAGGGTAAACGCTATGTATAGCTAGAATTTCATCGGCCAAATAAACGAAACCGCTGAGTTTAAGAGACCCAAAAATTCGCTGTAAATTTTATTGGAAAAGTTGAATTCAAGGAGGCCAAAAATCGTTGGCAAATGAACGAGAATCGTTGAGTTAGAGAGCCCAATTTTTTTTTGGCAATTTTAATGAAAATCCAAGAGTTAGAGAAGATGAAAACCACAGAGTTCATCAATGAAATTGCAAGGGATAAACATGAATTTAGTTGAGTTTTCCCATATGCGATGGGAGTCTCTAAATGTTTGCAGTGTGATATGGGATTCAATAGATTTAGTGTGCCTGGGACTAGGAAACAAGACAAGGCAAGGGGACAGATCTTGGAGACTATGGATATAGTCAGCAAGACTAAAAGAGTACAATACCAACGATCAGAATAAGCTCACGAACTGTAAAAACGGAAATAATGCAAAATAAAGGAGTGCCTTCATGGCTCATTTGACCATTCACCATGTTAAAATCACAAAGATGATAGACGCTAAAGAAAAAGAGAGGAGTGTCATTAGGAACGATGGGAAAAAAAATTCACCGTGCTAAAAGAAAAACTGGCTGATAAAGCAATAGAGTACAGTGCGATTCGAAAAAGGGATACGACTGTCAAATTTGTCACTAGTATTTTCTTAGGGGAATCACTATCCTAGTCATAATGGTGTACAGGCAAGGAAGAATACGAAAAACCACAAATTCCCTTGGAACGACCGGTACTGAACAGAAGGTGATTTGGATGATAAGGAAACTTCTAATGTCACCCAGAAATGCATGTTGAAATAGAAGATACCAATGAGATAACAAGCAAAGATGAATCTGCCAAGAGGAAGAAAGGATTTCTCCAGGAGAAACATCTACTGGGCGATTGTGCATCTCAAATCGCAGAGGTAAAACTCAGAAATTAAAAGAAAAACACAGACCAGAAAGGAAACACAAGGATAAAAGTAGACAAGTCGTGGTGTAATGAAATAAAACAATGCATACAAATCCAAATAAAATTTAGATCTTGGGTTTCCAGGGAGAAGACAAGATAGCTCAAGCATTGGCCAATCCATTTAAAATTCAGTGCGAGGGTTTTGCCAAAGAGAGAAAAAAAACTAACCATAAGCCTTGAAGAAAACAAAAGGATGGGAGAATTTATCATGGAGAACGAATATAAGACGGATTCATCGCATCTACAAGATTAAATTAAGTCTCCGCAAAATCCAAATCCCTGAATAAAATTCCAGAATGCATTTGCAATAGAATCCAAAACATTTAATTAGAAACTTAATGACATCAACAAAGTTTGGGATTACCATAACCAAGGCGAAGAATGCGATGTCGATATCTTGTGCTTGTGCTCCGTCCATCTCCCACCTGCTAACCACTGAGACCTCATTGGTACCTCCGAGCCTACGTTAGGGGTACTCTTCTTCCCTTGATCCCCTTGATCCGCAAAGGGGCCACGCACACAAACCAAAGAAAACTAACTCCCATCTCGAATTGCAAGGTCGAGATTACACTCTCTAATTGAGTTGGGTATCCCAACTCCCACAAGAAAAATCAATCAAGATAAAATCCAACAGCATAACCTTACGCATATCAGTCGTGATCCATTTCCCTTCTCCTCCATTTATATTATAGAGTTCTCTTTAGTGGCACTTCCATTTTCACATTAAATTTGTTTTATTAAAAGTTAAATAGGAAAATTCTCCCTTGTACGCTTGTCACCAGATCTCTTAGTTGCACAATTTCATTTAATTAATTAAATTAATTTTCCAAGTTCTCTCACCCACCTAAAAGCATTCCTAAAAATGCTCCTTGATGTCGCGTTATTCCCTCACATTCCCTTAATGATTGTCGTCTTTCTTAAATCTTATTTGAGTTCTAAATTGGGAATTTCTCTCAACTATATTCTCCTCTATGTTCCACATTCCTTTTGCATTTAATTTTCCACTTTTTGTCTAAATTCTAAATTAGCAAGTTTTTCACATAACCAACAATTAATTTTTTTATAAAATCTTTCTCCTTTAAATTTTAAATTGATTTTTCTTCATCCCCCTTTTATTAATTGATTAATTAGTTTTTAGTCCTTATACCCCATTTATACCTATGCTCTAATTTCAATTAGTCTTAGCAAAAAATGTTTTTAAGGGAAATTTTGTAGTTATTAAACTTTACTCATACAATATTTATTTTAAGGCTCACCAAGTCAAAATACGATATTTTTTTCTAGGTACCTAGGCCCATTGACTCACCAGTGTTAGAAATCACTACATGCTCCAAGGGTGCCACTCGCCCTTATTCAGGTTTCATTTATGTGGCGTTCCCTTCAAGACACAGTACATACTCCAAGGGTGCCACTCTCCTTTGACTGATTCTAGTAGACGTCCACCCTCGAAGCCAATACTCCGTCAGGCAACCTTGTGGGAGACTAAGGGCCTCTAAGAAATAAGGACCCTTCCTTATTGCACGTCCCTTAGAATATTCATGAGCGATTGTCTGATTCTGCCCTCATGGCATCATGGATCTCTCGAACTAGGTAATCGTTAACCTACAGTTTGAGCCATGACGAGAGTGCTTGTAGGTTGTGGCAGGGATGCTGCAACACCTCTCCCTCAATATCTCTAGTTTTCATGCATGACCCCTTTGCTCCAAATGTGAGTCTGATTAGCAAACAACTATCATCCCGCATCCATCAATGAAATATTTCAACGATCCATAAACAACCTCATAATATACCGATCATATGTCACATATGCAATAACAAAAATACTCAAACCATAAACAGTCCATTCCCTGACTCAATCTAGAGTCCAAAGAGGTCCATAGATTCCTTCGACATACTCAATCTTTCAAGAGTCCTACACACTTAGGAGAAACCAGTCAATAGCACCTATCGATACACATATAATCAAATAACATACCATCATATCCACAATATCATGATATTCCATAAGAGAAACAAACAATCATATAATGAACTGGATCACTTGCACGCAAGTGTCCTCAAAGAATAAGTCAAACCATGTGTTCTCAAGAGCGGAATGTTACATTTGGAACCTCGTCATTCCATGAAAACTTCCCATACGCTTCCAAAAATCTATTTTAAAATGTCCTGCTATGTTGGGGTGCTTAAAATATTGCACCTTCAACATATTTCTCTTTGGCCCCTCTTTGAAATTGAACATAGAAATTACATCTTCTTTTGAAACTCTACTCTTTAATAAATCTCATTTATCAGGGCCCATCATCTCCGACTTTCGTCTCCTCATCAAATCGATAAAACTATCAGTCGTTGGCCCCATATTTTGATATGCATTCATAAAGTTTTGCAGTGAATGAAAACAAATCTCCAATCTTTCCTTACTCTCTCAAGGGAGATCCAAGCTCCTGAAATCATTTTCCAGCCTGCTTTTAACACCTGAGAATCGCTCGAGGGTCATTTCCTTACTAATCCCTTCCCAAGGAAGCTCATCACCAACATCTGAGGGATAGGTGGGTGTAGGCATGTAATCTTCTATTTCTGGATAACACCCCCTGAATCGACCTTCACTATCTTCACCAACATTGGAATCTTCATAATACCCACTCTCTCTTTCATTATCTTCCCTCACATTAAACTCATCGTCTACACATACACATTTGAAAGTAATTACAACATTTAGAAAAAACATAATTTAACATAAACAAATTAAAAAAAAACATATATATATATATATAGCATAAACATTAATACAAAAAATACAAAATCAAAAAAAAATACCAAACATATTTTCTTGTCGTGATGTATTCCCTACAATCTCTAGTGTTGGAGTATTAATGTGCAATCTATCTAAGAAAGTTGCATCCATATCACTATTTTGAGCACATTCTCTAGATGATCTATTCATAGATTCATTTGATAATCTCCTCCTGTGATTAGATTTTTCGTTGGTCACTCGAAGTTTTAGTCAAGGAAGGGGTTCCTCTTCTTCCTTCATTGGATATCCTAGAGCATTTGCAAGGAATTTTTGCATATGATTGTCTCAATATATCTCATTGATATCTGTCCTTTGAAAATTCATGAATATGAAAGTTAATAATTTATAGAAACATAAAATAGAAACATTAAATTTATATAACAACTTAAAGGCATTTAAGCATTTATAACAACTTCAAAGAATAAAAGACATATATTGAAAAAACTAGAACTATAGTTTTTACTATGATGTTATATATATTGAACATGAAAATATTTAAATATAAAAAAATGTAACATGTAGAAGATAATCTATATATGTGTAAATTATAGAAGGTAATTTTTAAGATAATATATGTCTAACATGTTAAAATTTAAGGGAAAAAAATATAGCTAGCTAAAAAATAAATATTTATTTTAATTTATAAACATTAGCTACTTGTATGTTACAATCAACAAGATATTAAAACTTCAGATCCATAATCTAGTATCCTAAAAACAATCAATGACAAAACATCTACTTAAAACTAAAACAAGAAACAATATTACCTAATATGTTGTTGTTATCCTCTTAGATATATGCTCAGAAAAATATTGAAGGGATTATTGGTTAAACCCTCGGGGTAGATCTCATGATGACACTTGGAACAAATTTCCAAGAAGAACTTTTAGGGTAAAATATCAAAATACGAACCAGCAACATACACAGGTGGCACCAACAATAGAAGAGGACAATGACAACACACACATAGTGGCATTAGGAAGGATATGAGGAGGGAAACACGAGAGTCTGAATCAACATTTTTAGTTCAGTGCTTTCAGAACAAGGGGGCATTCTTGTCACTTTGATCACACCCCATCGAAGTCCTAGGATGGTTTCCTTTGATTGGAATATGACATTTTTGAGCCTCGACTTCTTTCTTCTATACCCTTTCAAATAAGGGTTGAAGTTAATTTAAAACAAATTTATCGATGTATTGTGGATGAAGGATCCTGCACAAGTATTTTATCCTGCTAAGCTTGGAAATATTTGGGTTCTCTCGAGCTTATGTCTACTTCGTATGCGCTGTTGGCTTTTGACAGACATCCTAGTGAATATTTGGGGATTCTTCCTCAGTTGGCTATCTCGTTAGGTGGGAATATTTTCCTTGTCGATGTTATAGTGGTGCATGGCTTGTTATATTTCAATATGCTTCTCGGGCATGATTATGCTTATTCTATGAATTTTGTGGTGTCTATGCTTTTTCGAGTGATGCATTTCCCCAACAATGGAAGCATTTTCACTATCAACTAGATGGCATCTAATAATCAACATCCTAATTCGGAATTAATTTAGGCTTCCCCTTTATATCTTCCTAATGTTCATGTAGAATCTACCTAGCCACATATAAATTATGTGGTGTATTATCCTTGGTGTTCAATTTCTCCTAAGTAGGAACTTGTTCACTCATGTTTTCCTTATCAAAACCTAGTCTCATCAATTGATCTATTGGTTTATCCAATGTGGGAATGGGAGCCCTTGCTTGCCTCTCTTGGTCCAAGTGATATCAAGTTTCCTTTTGAGTATGATCTTGTTGTTTGTCAATCCTCAAGACCTCGTGCTTTTGATTCATCCTTGATAGAATCTGCCAGTCCTAGCTAGAACCTCCATGATCATATGGAATATGGTCAGTTGACTTCTCCCTTTGGTACTGTCAATGCTCCTCGTTCATGTGATTTCATGGATTTTGAATTGCCTTTGGATGAGGCTATCCTCAAAGCCATGACTACGGTTTATATACCATGGGAATACTTACACCATGGTTTGTGTTTTCTTCCCTTTTGGAATACTTTCTAGGTTGTCTATCGAAGAGACTCTTGGTCAGATCCTAGCAGTGAGGTCTACCTGAACCAGTACTACGCATGAATTGTAAGGTTGTGTGGTACCTTGTACATATTGTACAATCCAGGTTTTTTTTTTCAAGTTTTTATTCAGTAGCACCTCTTATTTTTCAAAGTTTCTATATATATTGGATTTATTAACTTCTGGATGAGCATTATTGGCCTTATATGTAGGATCTTGGAGGCGTTTTTTTTTTTTGAATTTTGTTCATTCTATCAATTCGTTCTCACACGTATTGACCTCAAAACTAGCATATAGGTTAGGTTTCCACCTCCGAAATTCTACATATTGTCGACTTTTCCACTTTTCCGTAGGATCAATCCTGCCAAAGTGAAACACTTCTTTAGAAGTGTCATAATTAGGTGGCAGATCCTACCTCTACATGGATGACCTAGATAGATCCTTTGTTACATTTTGGCATCCATGCTACGCATTTTATTCTTATGCTTGGGAGTCCTTGTTAGTACTGCCATGATTACATATTGAAGCCTCATTATTCTTTCTAGTCGTAATTATTGGCCTTACCCACGAGACTCCCAAATGAGCATGGTTTGTCGTCTTTCAAGCTCGCTTAAAGTTTGAAAACAACATCAAATGAGACTTCATTTATTCCTTTTGATCTCGTCTGGATTAATTGAGAAAATAACCCCCCTAGAGTATTCTTTAAGCCCTTTTCAGACACTCTAAAAATGAAAATATTTTCAAGCGATCTTGTTTCCCTTCACGCTCGCCAAACTCAAATTTGAAGGAACATGTGTCTGGTGGTAGTTTACCCCTTTCTTGTTCCAGATGACTAATTTTATAAATAAAGGTATGCCCTAGTGGCTTTGGTTCTCTATGAGAGTATTCTTAGGTGTAATTTTAACTCTTTTTCGGGTCTGAGGGACTAAATTATTAAAAAAGGGACATTCTCCTTGGTTTTGGTTTATCTCTTTTTCGGGCCTTGGATATTACTTACAAAAAAGGAACCCCTTCAGAGTCCATTGTTAATATATTTTCAGACTCCCTAGATATGAAAAGATTGTCGAGTGACCTTTTTCCTTTCACACTCGTTAATTGGTCCGAAAGGAATATCTATTTGGCATAAGTTTAACCCTTTTTTTGGCCGATAGGTTATCCAGGAAAAGCATACGCCTCGGGAGACATGTCTCATCGGGAGAGTTATCCTAAGTTATATTTTATACTTTTTTGGGCTAAGGATACCAAACTTAGAAAAAGGTTGTGAGTCCATAGTTAAGCTCTTTTCACACTCCTTAAAATTAAAAATATAGTCGAGTGACCTTGTCTTTGTTACACTCGTTAAAATGTTTTTGAAGAGACGTCATTTTAGTATAAGTTTAACCCTTTTTCAAGCCGACTAGACCAATTATGAAAAAGGAACACTCTAGAGTCTTCTTTTAGTGTTTTTCAGACTCTCTAAAACGTGAAAAACTAGCGAGCTTGCCTTTTTTGGGCTCGTAAAACTTCACATGGAAGGAGTATCGTTGTTTCATACTTAAACGCATCGCATGTCTCATCCTTGTTTTTATGGCCTAATGCCGACTCCATGTTGCTATCAACTGAACCTTCAAACCATTCTTTAACGAAAGCCTTGCAACACTTTTTCCTTTCAATCTGACACCTTGACCCATGGAGGAATTTTCCCAAGTGTCCTTATCCTACACATGTCTCTTTACACTAAACATCAGTATGTTCAATGCTCTAGGAACACGTTTTCTTTCCTGCAACACTTGTTCCTCCTTTGTAATGTAGCATTCTTTTATTCTTTTTCAAGCTTGTTAAAATTTTGAAAAAGTCAAAAAAATCAAATATTCCAAAAAGAGGGGATGGGATATACATTCTCTTTTTTCGGAAGCAGGGTAGTCGCCCTTGTACAAAGAACATCCTTTTGTTTCTTCACCAAGCATTGGGATCTAGTATGACCTTAGGAAGTTATTCTCATTACATAGAGTTGTGTCCTCCTCCATTTGGTTACTCTTCCAAACATATGGAGAGTTTTTGGTTCCTCCTGCATCACAGAATTATGTCAATATTACGCTGCATGAGTCTCATAATTTTTTGTTCTTTTGTCCAAGGGAATTTTTATCCAACCTGAGTCATCCATTTTCCAGTTTATCTCTTCACTTTCATGAGCCATCCATCCCGAAATTCGAGTCAAGTTTGGCTTTAAAAACAATGAAGTTATGTTCCTAATGATTGAGATCCTCTAGTCTTTCCCTGATAGCATGTAGAAGACCTCAGGGTAGTGAGTCTTGCACTACTATTGTACTCCTACCTGAGCTATTGAAGATCTTGAAGTTGTTGCTCGCACTATGATGTCCTCATCTCTAGCCATAGGTGTCAATGCTTCTTGAAGATGCATATTATATTGTACTTGCATATATTCAAATGATTTTGAGATGTAGATCCGTTGTGTATTACTCGCGGCTACATTTTATATAGAAATTTATATGACATGGATATGCAGTGTACCTGATTGGAATCCATGCTTAGTTCATCCTTAGCATGGGTATTCTCACCTTAGATAGATTATCATTATGTTGCAAATGGAGTGATATCGAACACTCGTCCCGAGCTCACTCGACTCAATTCCTTCCCACTAGTAAAGATATTGTAATTTATTTCAGCCGTCGATTTCTCTTCTGACCTCACACATTAGGGGGCATCTATTATAGTCCAAAAATTCCCTACCTGTTCATACAAGACATTGTCTTTTTCACTTGCATAATTTGTCAAAATATTGTTGAGGTTTCTTCTTAAAAAATCATTTTTCGGAACATGTATGTTCCCTTCTTAATTGATAGCCCGTGTACACATGCATTTTGCATACTAGTTATCCAGCATACATACAAGATTTTCATACTAGTTAGACCACGTTTACCTCCAAAAAATGCAAAAAAATGTAAAATTGTAAGGAATTCGATGGAGTTTACGGGCTATAGTAGGTTTCCTAACCATTTTACCCATTGTATCCCATCTCCAAGCCGAATAACTATACTTTTCTCATATAAAAAGAGGTCTTTAGGTCCCATTTACAACAAAAAGTAAGAGAACAAGTAAACTCTACCAAAATCCCTTCCCCTTCTTAGCCGAATTTTTGCAACCCTTTTTGAGATTTCACCTCAACATTTCCCTCAAGCCCTTTATCCTTATAAAACCCTTTCCCTTTTCCAAAGAGATCAGTTGGTTGTGAGAGGAAAGCATGGGAATGATGCAGTTGGAGAAACAAAAGAGGACCCTGGACCTGGTTCGCAGAGCATTTGCCGAAGAAGGTTGTAATATTTATGATCTTCATATTGAATAAAATAGTTCTTTCATGTCCCAATACATTGTGTCTTTATCCTTTTATTGATTAATTCATCTATGTCTATATCTGAATATTGAAAGTGATAAGTAGAGATCGTATAATTTGTATCATTTGTTTCCTAAGTTTAAGTAGATCAACTTTGGAAGGAGATCGGCGATCAAGCAAGTTGTAAAGGCGAAAGAGGTCTACACTAGCCACAAGGACCAAAGGTACACCTACTGACCTTCATTCCTCTCTCTTGTCATTTTGTTTAGATAGTTTTTTGATAGCTTAGGAATATAAATCTATTTTAAGGGAAGTTTGTGCTCTTCCTATATCTCAACCCAGTATAGTAATAGGGAGATTCTCCCCACTAGCACCTTCGAAGGTGGTATGGGAAGGTCGAAAAGCAACTAAGTTTTATGGCAGATACAACCCATATCTATGTTAATCATGGGATAATATTCCACTCATGGGACCTAACGTTGGGTGTCTATGTTATCTGCATCCTCTTCTAGCTACACTATTTCTTGTCTCTAGTTGTTTGTCTCTTCTCTCCCTTGTTTCCCTTCACAGCTTCCCTTCTACACCCTGCGGTAGACACTTCCTCCCCATTCTCTCTCTTGAGTCTTCTACTCTGATTCTCCAATTCATTTGATATGGCCTAAGGAATCTCTTCCATACGAGGTTGTGGGGGATTCACGTAGACCTAAAACCCGGTTAGGCTTTCGACTAGTGGACGCGGCTAAAAACTCAATGGACACCTATTTCTCAGTCACCCCTCCGGAAATTCAGTCAAAAATGGACCTGACCGAGGCTAATGTTTGTGTTATAAGGAATTTCATTCTGAACTATGAGATGAAGGAGACCACCAACTCATGGATTCCTAATACCAGTTTTGTCCATGGGAGGTCCTCGCAATGCCTGAAAACCATGACATTTATTGCCACCTAAAGACTCTGATGGGAAGAGTTTTGTTGGACCACCATGAATCCCACCAAGAATTCCTCCTACAACTCGAAGACATGTAGGTCCATATTAATTTGGTCAACCACAAGATGAAGCTAATCGATGACAATATGTCCATCATGGACTTGTCCAATCTGGACTATGCTCAACCCCAAGTCCCAGTGACAACATGCATAAACATTAGCTAAGTTTTTATGTTGTTCCATCTGTGGTTTTTGTTAAATTACCAGAGAGGTCTGGTTTTACCACCTATGTTTAGTATATTAAATAAGGAAAGAAGTACTCAAAGAGGAATTAGTATATATTCTTGTTTTAGTTTATTATTTATAGATATTAGACATACAAAACAATTGTTGAATGACGATATTATGTTTTGTTGTTGGTCTGGTTTCCCCATGGGAAGGCAAGAAACAAATCTCTCTCTCTCTCTC
>JASDQU010515299.1:117003-134411 GCA_032191745.1 Picea mariana | reverse complement strand
GAAGAAGAAGAGGTTTTCTCCCTTTATGGGTTTCCTCGTGAAAATCTGTCTCTGTGTATATCTTATGTGTGATTGATGCTCATTATTTATGTTGTCCATATGTTGTATAATATTGATGATCACTTGAAGAAATATTAAGAATGTGTTAATATACTTAAAATTGTTTAAGCACAATAACAATTGATTCACCCCCCCTCTCAATTGTCTTAGTAATTTCAACATCTAGTTGGAGAGAATCTCTCAAATCCAACTAGTTCCAACGACTTCCCTAAGACTAGGGAACATACTCTATGTAGAGATGAACTATACGTAATTATGACAAATAATCATAATAAGCACAAATTTTATCACACCAAAGACAAGTGGGAGTTACATATTTCAACACTCCCCCTTAACAACTACTTGTCTTAACCTTCGTCAGGTCATATCTTCATCGTCACCAAGTCCTTTGAATCAAAGAACCTCTTGATCAACGAATTTTATATCTGGTCCAAATTGGTACTTTCTCTTTGTACATCGATCATGCATCATCAAACTATCAAAGCCCATATAAAGAAACAACCATTCACTAGAATGCATGGGTACCTAACCGTTGCAACCACCAGTCTAGTAGGATTTCCTTCAAGTACATGATTCATTCAACCTCTTAATGAACTCCCCTTGAATGTAAAACTCATGGTTTCTAGGCACCTCCCAGAGTCCACAACCAAAATGGTCCACTAATAGAGCATTCATTCAACCCATGACATGGCTCACTCCTACATGTGTTAAAGAACTCTATAATAGAGGATTTTGCACTACAAATCAATAGGGATACATGACAAAGGGGTATGCATGTTTGATCATGTCTTACATCAATATGCCCTTTAAATATACAAGTACATACATTACATACTCCATCCCATGGAGATACCAGGTACAAGCTCAAAAATTTCAATGACCAATACATCAAATCAATAAACATTACATCATAGACTTGTTATAAAACAATGTGCGACTTACATTAACATATGGTCTTGACTCTATTTTATTCAACACAACTCATACAATTTACCTTGTTTGTCCATAATCATTTGATTTCCGCTGCTTAGCACAACTTCCATTGTCATCAACCAATCCTCTGATCTCTGTTATTGCTATAAACATCTTTGTTGATCTGTATTTTATTGAAAATGAAATGAATGAAGAGATATAATAAGAAAATACACAAATATATTGCAAGAACATAGATATAGGAAATACAATAATATATTGCAGTGTGGAGGCAGACCCATAGGCGAAGAACGAATATCTTTGTTCTCTTCTAGAATCTTGTTGACCTACTTCTACTAGATAGAAAGGTCTTGGGCTGAGGTTGTAGTGGTTGTAGTGTCTTGTTCATATTCTGACCGGATCATGAATAAGCTAAACTTTGTGGTTTGAGATATTACTTTATGGCCCTATTTTTCCAAAACAGTAGTCAAAACTATCTCTGGTAACCTGTAGATATAACCTGAAAGTAACAATGACACTAAGGGATCAAGACTCATAAACAACGTGACACTTCCACATATATGGTTGGCCTAACATAACATCACATACTTCCAGTGGAACAATATCACACAATAACACATCCTTGAAGATAGTCAAAACTATCTATGGTACCCTGTAGATCTGACCCCCCAAAGTGACAATGACACTAAGGGGTCGAGACTCATAAACAACGTGACGCTTCCACATATATGGTTGTCCTAACAAAACATCACAGAATTCTAGTGGAACAACATCACACAACACCTCATCCTTGAAGGGCTTGATGTTGTAGGACAAGTGACATTGTTGGTCGACGCGAAGATCTTGTCCCTGTCAAAGCCACCCAATGTTGTATGGTTGCGAGTGTGGTGTTGTCGGTAAATCCAACTGCTTGACGGCATCTGTTGAGATTAGGTTCTTTTTTCTTTTTTTATCAACAATGAAATGCAATGGGTCCCCTTCACCCACATTTGTGAATACAAGAGGCGCTCCCCCTCCTCAATCTCCTCTGGTTCTTTTGGTTGGATTGTTATGTTCACAATGGTAGCATGGGTTCTGGATCAATTATCTGTTTCCTTTTATTTTTTTTGAATCAGATTCTGAGTCGGGGTTCGACTCTTTTTATTTGAGCTCCACCACCAATGACTATTTCAAGCGACATTCATCGATGTCGTGCCATGAGATTTTGTGGAAATCGTACCACTTTTAAGTGTCCTCTTTCATCTTCTCATTACCCATCTTTTCCTATGGCTTGGACTGGTTGTATTGAGGTTGGATGTTCTATGAGTTGAGGTTGCCTTTTACCATACTTCGGTTGTTGCAGATTTGCAGACCTGGACTCCAACTTATTTCATTGCTTAAACTTCTCTTTAATTTTCACAACATATCGATAAGCGACTCCAAATGACGAGATGTCCAGAAACTCCATTTCAGTTTGGATGTGTCTGTGTAGACCCCCATAGTATTTTAGAACCATATGTCACTCAAATTCTTTGATACCTAGCTTGATGTGCAAGGTATGGAAGGTATGTGTGAACTCCAACATAATTTGGTCTCTCTCTTGACATAGTGTGGTCCATCTCATGTATTGGTCATCATAGTTTCCAACAAGGTAATATTGTTCCTTAACGACATCCATAAAAAAATATCAAGTGGGTTTGGCCTCAAACATTCCAGAATCCTTTACGGAATTTTGCTCACAGTAATTCTCCCACCAATTTTTGACACAAGAGATAGCCATAAGGAGCACAAAGGTGATTTTTTCCCTATCAACAAAATTGTGGACAGAGAAATAACCTTCTATAAAATTTAACCACTTTTCGAAAGCATCTACATCTATCTGACATTCAAACACAGAAATATCAAAATTAATTTGTACCTTAAAAGGGGCAGTTCTTCTGAAGTAGCTATTTGATGAAGGCGTGTCTGCTATTGTCAACAGTCGTCGAAGGATTTGGAAAAATTTCTCCATAATTACGTCTTTTTGTCATGTGAGAGCTTCCTCGAGCAATGAAAGAATAAGATCTCCTACTCCCTTATCTCTCTTTTATTCTTCCATGGGAGGTTGTCAGGGTTGTTGAGAATGGTCTTTCAAAGGATGAAGTAGTTCGAGTCCCAACTCCATATACCCTAACCTCGTTGGGGACATGCATAGAGAAACAAATAAAGAGTCGATTTCTCTAATAACATTGGTTCCATATTTTATTGAGAACAAAATGAAGGAAGAAATATAACAAGGAAATACACGAAGATATTGCAAGAATAAAGAGATACAGTAAACACAATTTCTATTAATGAATGAAATGTACATAAACTGTAAAATGTCGAGAGAACTAAACTCGCTAGAATGATGGTAGTTGATATCAAAGAAGAGATGTGATGACTACATGCATTCACAAGAATATGTTTACATTGAAACTCTAAAGGCCTTTTTAACATAAATTAATGAGAAAACCCTATGCATCCAAAACCCTAACCCCAGAAGATGAAACTCCAAAATATTTGTGCGCCTCGATGGGGGTAATTGATACATCAACTTCCCAAGGTCGTAGCGTTTGCATACGATCTCCATTTGGGGTGCTCGATACTTCATTGGAAAGGTCTAGCCGAGAAATACACTTTCCAATCGAGCCCAGGCTAAATCCTATTGTATGGACCTTGCAACATAAAGAAAAAGCGTCATTTATGGCATCAAAATGACCTCGAAAGTTCGGGACCCGAAAAACTGTAGAAAACTGCCAAGGTGGAAAATTGTGTTTTGAGCTAGTGGAATAGGTGGGTGGCCATTTATAGCCACCTAGATCATGTTTCCTTCATGCTTACTATTCCAACTCAAACTTATGTATGTTATCAAACAGTTGTTTCTCCAGCAAGAACAATGCAACTTGCTTCCATTGCTAAACCAAAAAATGTCCATGTTCCTCTATTCACTTATAGAATTGTTGAAATCATACCAGCTAGGAACCAACCCTACCTTTGGGCCAAACACATGCACCATCATTGTAAATATTTATCAATTGGCCACCTATGGACATACTTCCATCTACCAAAACACCTAGGTACCTAACCATGGTGTTTGAGTATTTACTAGAAAAGCAGTTTGGATACAGAACGTATCCAAGTTAATATTACATCAATTCATCAAAACATTTACCATAAATACACAACTAGAGGTAACATGTAGTTAAACTTTCTTTTCCAACTACCACCCCCTTCACAAAGAAAACTAAAGAATGATTTTACATCACAAAATATTGCCAAGAAGGACTTCAAATCATTAGCAAGAGATAATATCATCTTCCTCCTCTGCAGTTGTTCACATGTTTGGAGTCTTCATTTGCATCTTTGACCTTTGGACCTTTAATGTTATTGTCAAATTGTTGTCTTTGATTTTTCACATCCACCTCTTATTTGTCAGAGTATTCAATTCGAACAAAACCACTACACTTTGTTTTAAGTTGGCTAGGTCCAATAAAAAATGCTTTTGATTCCAAAAACATTAGCTCGTGCTTCTTTGGATTTTCCAAACATGTAATTGTTATAGTCAATTGTAACAAAGCATCTGCATACTAAGTTGACTAGACTCAACATGTTTCTCTTCAAAAACTCCAAATAAATTCAAAAAACATGTTTAATTTTACCATGGCCAAAGATTTCCATTGTTACCATTTATCAATTCTCGATCATCATTACAACTTCTCATATCTCCTTCTTGTGAAGCTTGGATCCGGGCTTCTACAATTTTCTTCACGTCTCTTCAACTTTGGAATTTGACTTATGCTAGCTCAAATTCCCTTTGGCTAGTTCGAACCCCTCTAGCCGAATGATCAAGTGATGTGTCACCATCAATATCAGTTGTATCAAGAAGTCTTTTTATATAATCCTTATTCTCGACAACATTTAATAGTTCTTGAACAACCTCAACAAACTTTCCAACATATGTATCATTGTAAATATCATCGATCCAAATCACATTTCTCTTCATCCTCAACCCTCATTTCTTCCTCTACGTGTGCAGAAATGGCTCCACCAGTCTGAAAACGTTTCTCCTACCCATAAAATGCCTCAATAGATCGCAAACTACAAACAATTGCAAACAAACCTAGTATAGCGATTCTACCACAACGATGACAGACTGCATGGAGTATAGTCTTGGCAATGGTTCCTTCCCATCTATGACAATTCTAGACAATGATTCCTTTCTTTTTAATACACTAGTAGCGAGGAGTATGTAGCTTGAATCTATTGTTTTTGTTAGTTTGTATCTTATAAGGTGTATCATCTAAGCCTGTGTGTCCTAGGATAATTGATGGACACATTAAAATACCCAGATCAACCTTATTTATTTTTGCTTAAGTCTAACTTAGGAATTCAGAAAAAATTATGTTTTGAGTGAATTGTGGAGCCCACACTAGTGGGTCACACCACTTGAATGTTGATTGGGGTCAACCATTGAAGGATATGTTGGGCACACATCTCAAGGAAGAAAGGAGGTTGAAGGAAGATAAATTTAGGGGCTAAGGGTGAGAGGAACACACACACATTCATTTGAGAGAGGAAGAGGGGTGCTTGGTTTTGAGAGAGGAATACGGCGAGAAACTTGGAGAGAGAGATTTTTGGGCTAGATTTGGGTAACTAGTGGAGACCTAACTAGGGGAGCCACTTGCAGCAATAGAAGAGGGATGATTCTAGGGTGGATTGAGCAGCCAGAAGAGGGTCAAATCAAGGTCGAGTTTACTAAGCAGTAAGGGGGGAATTCTGAGTAGGTCATACAAGGTCATACCTGGTCCATATACAGACAATACAGGCTAGAATTAAGTTGGGTCGTATAGCCACAAGCTGGGCCAAATTTGTTAAGGAAGGAGGAAACTTGTCAAGAAATCTGTGTAATAAATTTATGGTTTCTTTGACGCTATAATATTCATCTCAGAAACCAAATAAATCCGCCTCTTTGTTGGTTTTTCCCACATTAGGGTTTCCAGGGTATTTTTGGTGTTGTCTATTTTATGTTCTTGGTTTTCCGTCAATTTATGAGTATGCTTCTATTGTTTATTTTGGTTAAATAACTCAATTGTAGATTAATTGCATAATTTCTAAAATTATTACAACAAATAAATTTTAGGTTAGTAAATTATTGGCATTTAGTTTATGTTGTTGAGTTATAGAAAAGTAGCATGGTATCAAAGCTCGGCCTCTAAGTATAGAAGGAGCCAAGTCAACTTGTTGTGCAGAGCAAGTGTGAATCAGCAAGTGGGACATGTGACCAAAAAGAGTGTGGGAGTCAGAGCAGTTGACTCAAATGGCAAGTGCAAGCTTAAGGTTTGAATATAGGATGGAAGAGACCTCGAACTTCAATCCATGGAAGGAGAGAATGGGTTTTTTGTTGGAGGAGAATGAATTGTGGGAGTTCATTGAAGGCAATGTTGTACTCCCAGCTGATCCAGCACAACAAGAAAACCATCTCAAAAAGAACATGAAGACAAGGAGGATTTGTCAATAGAGTTAAGGACCACATTAATCCTCATCTGTTTGGTAAGAAGACAACTAAGGATATATGGGAGGCCCTAGTGAATTTGTACTAGTCTGATAATCAAATTAGAAATATATTGCTCAGAGAGAACTTGAGAAGCACAAAAATGGCCAAGGGAGAGTCAGTGGTGACATACCTCACAAAGTTCACTCGGATCAGAGATGAACTGGCAGTTGTTGGAGAGATCTTAGATGAAACTAAGTTGGTGAGGATAGCCTTGAATGGCTTCACCAAGTAGTGGGAAGCATTTTTCTGAGTGGTGGCTCGAGAGAAACTCCCTGATTGTGAGAGGTTATGGGATGATTCACCTAGGAGTATCTACGAGTTGATTCCTCACAATCTATCCAGCCAAAGAGTGAAGAGGAAGAGAATGTTTCTCTTCATCCGGAGAAAAGCAATGGAGGAGGTTCCAGGAACATGAGAAAAGTGAAATGCTTTGTATGTCACAAAATTGGACATTATGCAAGCTAGTATCCCGAGAAGAAGAATAAGGAGGAGGCATTGGTAGCAGCATTAGCATCAACTGAGATTGATGATTTTGTTGAGAAATTCGAGGAGGAATTTTTTCTAGTCTCCTTTTTTTTAGCAGCAATGTTGAAAGTTATGAGGACATTGGGGCATGGATTGTGGACAATGGATCACCTCGCCACATGATGAGGATGAGATCGATGTTCCTTAGTGTTTCAGAGATGGGCTCAGACTTTCATGTGAGAAGTGAAGTTAGCACCATGCATGCAATGAAGGGGGTTGGATGCATCAGATTCCATCTAGAGTCAGAAGGTTCTCTGGAGGTGGTCGAGGTGTTATTTGTTCCAGAGCTGAAGGTAAATTTTCTTTCAATATCATCCCTGGAGGACATGGGATATGCAGTTGTATTCGAGGATGGACAAGGACTCATTCATTCATAGGGAGAAGATACTCATGATGCAACAATGAGGATTGGCATCGGGGAGGGTATGATGTACAGGGTGTTGGTACAACCTGTAGTAGGATCCAAGGGGATCTTAGATTGTAGATCAGTGTCAGAGAATGAATTTGGTGGACCAATGACTTCATCCAAGACTGTCAAGTCTATCAGTGGGTATGACATGACATTGATGGATGAGGAGAACTGGTTACCAGATCGGAGTGCAGCAGAGGTAGCAAGAGGGTCTTCCAATTCAAAGGGAGAAACTACAGCAACAACAACAAATTTGATGGGGTCAAAGATTGATCCAAGAGGTGACACCTTCCTCGCTAAGAGGGAGTGTTAGTTTGTAGCTCATAAGGTGTCTCGGCTAAGCCTATGTGTCCTAATATAGTTGATGGACACTGTTAGCACAAGATTTGTTTATGCCTCAACTTTGCATAAGTCCTTCATTGTCCATTTTGGCAAATGAATATAATTGTTATAGGATATTTTATTTATTTTGTGGAAAATTAAAATTATATTAGGTTATGCCCAATCTCCAAGTTCAAGCATTAATCGACATCTCAATACAACACTAGCCAAAGACACAGGACAATGCCAGCATATCGATCAAGTTATACACAAAGCGCCAAGAGAAAGACCAACATTCAAATTTAAGGTGCCAAGTGTCAATAACAAGCATTGACAACACTCTCACAAGGTTTCAAGCATCAAAATCACCCACAGGAAGTGTTTACAGCTCTCGATGGTTGCTACAACTATAAGTAATCGTTCTCCTTTTTTATCTCAATTATTTTGATGGATGGTGCTAATGAATTTGCAAATTTTTCACAGGATTTATGCTACCAAATTGCACATAGACACACAGGGGGGCGCTACCGAAATTTTGGCAGAGACCAAATTGTGCAGAATTATTTTTCAAGGACGTTTCTGCCAGTTTTGAGTGACTAACTTAAAACTTGGATTGTGAACAATTGAGAAAGTATTTTTGAAAACTAGAGGAGATTTTTGTTCATAACATTGCAAATAACAAAAACCGCTCTCAAGTTTTCAAAATGTGTTATGGTTTGAGAGATATTAGACATAGAAGTGGCACTACCAACTATTTTACAGCAGCGCTACTGAATTTTCTGTAGCGGTCACGGTTTTGATATTCACCTTGTTGGGAGGTTGCCACTTGTCAAGGAGGATTTGAATGGCTTCTCAAGGATTAGTTAGATGTCAAGGGACACCTTCGCCTAAGATTTAGCTCCATCAAAGGCCTCATGCAATGAGGTGGAAACAATTTATTAATGACTTCCATCAAATTCCTACAAATTAGCAGTTTGTTGGATTTTTGTCTCTTTGATTGTTGCCACCTATCTCCAAGGCTTAGAATACAATAGAGGATATGGGATTCGACCTCCTAAGGTTATTTGGATTTTATTTTATATTTAAGGAATGAGATATCTCTTGGAAAAAATGGATTCATGAGCCAAGAGAGGCTAGAGAGAGTAGGAGCAGGCAGTTTTCCTGTGTGTTCATTTGTAAGCCTATGGGAATTTTATGATTGTAAGCATTACAGCTATTGGAGACTCATGAGAGCTGTGATTTCAGATTGTAACTCTTCTATTTATATTTCTTCTTATTTGAATATATTGCAGATTTGAGGATCAAAGGATGTCAATGATTTATGGATCCCTAAGCAGCAAAGGATCTATTGTATTTTTCCCATCAGTCATTGTTTATATTCAAGTATTTTTTGATTCATTAAATTGAGAGGATCTATGTTTAGTGAACATTCTACCTTATGTTTTCCTTCTTCATTCTTCCACTTATCAGCGTATAATCTTGTTTTTTGTTGAGCAGATTTTGTGCCTTCGATGAGTAGGATGTTTGTGACTCCATTGCCCATTGGTGTAGCCTATTGATCTACAATTTGCAGCCCTCTCTCATTCTTTATCCATCTCGTTGATCCACCTATTCAAAACCAAAATTGTCTTTTACATTCTGATGTGTGCTAAGCTTATACTTTAGTAGTCAAAGTGTGAATTTCAGTGCTAACATTTTTGGTGCCGTTGTCGGGGACGGATTTGAGCAGACTGAAAAGCTCCCTGGGAAGAACGACACTACACATCTCCAACTTTAGATGGTGACTGAACTTGGACACCTTCAAGACTGCACATTCACCATGGTGACTCCATTGTTTAGAATTTGTTGGTGACTCCACTGGAATGAGACAAATTAAATGGCTATAAAGACTATCCTGGCCAGAAGGTTTGCCCCACTCAATTTATCAGCCTTAGATGGTTATCCACATCATGTGCCTCAAATTGATGAATGGAAATATCTTCTGCCCATATTTTATGAAAGTGAGGATGACAACCCTTTTGAGCATGTTCATGAATTTCATGCTTTGATGCAGCAGCTTGACATCCATCGTGAAGATATATTGATGAAAATGTTCATGTATTCATTGGAAGGCTATGTGAGGCAGTGATATAGAACACTCTCTAGTTCTAGTATTTCCTCTTTGAAGGACTTTCATGATGTTTTTTATTCTCATTCCAAAATAATTTATCCAGCTGAAAGACTTTTTGAGAATTGTTGTGAAAGGTATGCATCATATATTCCAGATTCAACAAGTGATTCCTCTAGCAGTGATGATGAAGGGGATGATTGCAGAGAGCAGGACTTAGATGATGAGTTTCATAATGTTTTTTCTAAATTTGAAGAACAAATGAATCATTCATGTCAAAATCTAGGTCCCCAAGAGAAAGATCAATATGGACAATCCATCCTTTCCCTATCTCCTCCTTTTCTTGATTCTTTAAGTCAAGAGGTCATCTTAGATTCAGAGTTATTTCATCTTGAGAATAGTGTTGCAGCTTGTCAAGACCAAATTCATAGCTTACCAGTTGTTTTCGTAATCCCTCCTATTGTTAATGAACCAGTGTGCCATGATTTGCCAAGTTTTGATGACTATGAGGATGTTTTCCCTGAGCAACCAGTTGTCCCAGCTATTGTACTAATCCCCTCATCCATAATAGTCAAATGGTCATTGATTCACCTTTGTATGATGATTATGAAGATGATTTCCATGAATAGTCTATTGAAGACCTTATATCAGAGAAGTACCCTTCCCATCAAAGCAATGATAGCTTGTTTCAACCCTTATGTCATATTTTTGTTGCTGAAATAGAAGAAAAAGATGATAATCTAAGTTTAGAAGGTGAAAAACTAAGAAATTGGGACCATAAGCCAAGCTATGATGAATATCTGTCACAATCAGAATATAAGACAGAAGAATGTAGTTTCCTGAATACTTCTAATTGTGATGAGTTTCCCTATAAACCTTATATTCCTCTTGAAGACAGAAGCTCAGTTTCATCAAGCAGCCAAGATAAAATTCCATGTGATCAGATGAAACAGGTTGAAATTAAAGAAAGACAAGCATCACTAAGCCTTTTTCCTAATACACCTCATGACTAGGAGTGGACCAAGTCCATATGCATTGAGGATGAATCAGAAAATCAACAAGCCATGCAACAACCATGCATAGTGGAGGAAGGACCTAATGCAATACTTTTCCTTTTTACACAAAGCAATGTTGTAGGGGAAAGTATTGATGATGTTTTTCAGGATCCATTTGCAGTCTTTCTGCAAGCAGAAAGTGGGCCTAGGCTCATTGATTTCTTCAATGGAAAGTGTATTGCCAAATGTTTCTTTGACGTGCCTTTAAGTAGGAATTATCTCTGGTGCTTAAGGAAGCACATTTCAAAGCTTCAAACAATTGAAAAAATGATGAAATGGCTTCATTGGTTGTTTTATGTAACTTGAATGCTTCATTTTCCCAATAATTAGAGTAGGTGTGTGCAATAAGCTTCCTAGACAAGCATCATTTTCATCATTTTTGTCAGTTCAGTTTTCATTTGCATTTAGTTTCAATTGAAGGTCATAGATCAATGCAGATTGCAGAGGTTAAAGGTTGGGAGAAGCCCTAGGATAAGGCACTGAAAGTACAAGAGTTCTTAGAGCCTCACAGGGAGGACTCTATCCCCCATGGAGCCTATGTTAGCACAAGATTAGTTTATGCCTCAACTTTGCATAAGTCCTTCATTATTCATTTTGGCAAATGAATAT
Source organism: Picea mariana (assembly GCA_032191745.1). Lineage (NCBI taxonomy): Eukaryota > Viridiplantae > Streptophyta > Pinopsida > Pinales > Pinaceae > Picea > Picea mariana. The sequence continues at coordinate 122,838 of JASDQU010515299.1, read as the reverse complement.
AATTGTTATGGGATATTTTATTTATTTTGTGGAAAATTAAAATTATATTGGGCTATGCCCAATCTCCAAGTTCAAGCATTAATCGCCATCTCAAGACAACACTAGCCAAAGACACAGGCCAATGCTAGCATATCGATCAAGTTATACACAAAGTGCCAAGAGAGAGACCAGCATTCAAATTTAAGGTGCCAAGTGTCAAGAACAAGCATTGACAACACTCTCACAAGGTTCCAAGCATCAAAAGCACCCACAGGAAGTGTTTACAGTTCTCGATGGTTGCTACAGCTATAAGTAATCGTTCTCCTTTTTTATATCAATTATTTTTATGGATGGTGCTAATGAATTTGCAAAGTTTTCACAAGATTTATGCTACCAAATTGCACGCAGACACAAAGATGGGCGCTACCGAAATTTTGGCAGAGACCAAATTGTGTAGAATTATTTTGCAAGGATGCTTCTGCCAGTTTTGAGTGACTAACTTAAAACTTGGATTTTGAACAATTGAGAAGGTATTTTTGAAAATTGGAGGAGGTTTTTGTTCATAACATTCCAAATAACAATCACCCATGGGAAATGTTTACAGCTCTTGATGGTTGCTACAACTATAAGTAATCGTTCTCCTTTTTTATCTCAATTATTTTGATGGATGGTGCTAAGGAATTTGCAGAGTTTTCACAGGATTTACACTACCAAATTGCATGTAGACACACAAGGGGGCACTACCAAAAGGCACTTCCGAAATTTTGGCAGAGACCAAATTGTGCAGAATTATTTTTCAAGGACGTTTCTGCCAGTTTTGAGTGACTAACTTAAAACTTGGATTGTGAACAATTGAGAAGGTATTTTTGAAAACTAGAGGAGATTTTTGTTCATAACATTCCAAATAACAAACACCTCTCTCGGGTTTTCAAAATGTGTTATGGTTTGAGATATATTAGACATAGAAGTGGAACTACCAACTATTTTATAGCGGTGCTACCGAATTTCCTGTGGTGGTCATGGTTTTGATATTCACCTTGTTGGGAGGTTGCCACCTATCAAGGAGGATTCAAATGGATTATCAAGAATCAGTTAGATGTCAAGGGACACCTGCACCTAATATTTAGCTCAATCAAAGGCCTCATGCAATGAGGTGGAAACAATTTATTAATGACTTCCAACCAATTCCTGAAATTAGAAGTTTGTTGGATTTTTGTCTCTTTGATTGTTGCCACCTATCTCCAAGGCTTAGAATCCAATGGAGGAGATTGGATTAAACCTCCTAAGGTTATGCTATTTTATATTCAAGGAAGGAGATATCTCTTGGAGAAAAGGGATTCATGAGCCAAGAGAGGCTAGAGAGAGTAGGAGCATGCAATTTTCCTGTGTGTGTTCATTTGTAAGCCTATGGGCATTTTATGATTGTAAGCATTACTACGATTGGAGACTCATGAGAGCTGTGATTTCAGATTGTAACTCTTTTTTTTATATTTCTTCTTCTTTGAATATATTGCAGATTTGAGGATCAAAGGTTGTCAATGATTTATGGATCCCTAAGCAGTAGAGGATCTATTGTATTTTGCCCATCAATCATTGTTTATATTCAAGTATTTGTTGATTCATTAAATTGAGAGCATATATGTTTAGTGAACATTCTACCTTATGTTTTCCTTCTTCATTCTTCCACTTATCAGCATATAATCTTGTTTTATGTTGAGCAACTTTTGTGCCTTCGATGAGTAGGATGCTTGTGACTCCATTGCCCATTGGTGTAGCCTACTGATCTACAGGTTGCAGCCCTCTCTCTTTATTTATCCATCTTGTTGATCCACCTATTCAAAACCAAAATTATCTTTTACATTTTGATGGGTGTTGAGCTTACACTTTAGCAGTCAAAGTGTGACTTTCAGTGCTAACAAACACATTAAAATAGCCAGATCAGCCTTATTTATTTTTTCCTAAGTCTAACTTAGGAATTCAGAAAATAGAAATTATGTTTTGAGTGTTGTGTGGAGCCCAAGCTAGTGAGGCGCACCACTTGAGTGTTGAGTGGTGTCCAGCCATGAAGGGTGCCTCAATCTCATCCATTGAAGGTTATGTTGGGAACACATCTCAAGGAATAAAGAAGGCTAAAGGAAAGATAAATTGAGGGGATGAGAGTGAAAGGGACACACTCATTCATTTCAGAGAGGAAGAGGGGTGCTTGGTTGTGAGAGAGGAAGAGAACAAGCAGCTTGGAGAAGGCGAGTTTTGGGCCAGATTTGGGCAACCAGTGGATACCAAACTAGGGACATATTGTGCAACAAAGAGAGGTCAAATCAGAGCCACTTGTAACAGCAGAAGAAGGTCGATTCTATTGTGCATTGAGCAGCTAGAAGAGGGTTGAATCAGGGTTGAGTTTACTGAACAACATGGGGCAATTCTAAGTAGTTCGTATAGGGTCGTACCTAGGTCATATGCAAGTCTGATCCAGATTATTTTTGGCACGAAATGAAAACGAAGATATAATAAAGAAATGCATAGATATATCGCAGATATTCAATAATATAGAAGAAATGTATCAAAGATGCAACCATAAACCTAGATATATAGTAATACATGATTTCTATTAATGAAAGAAATGTATAGAGACTGTAAAAATACAGAGTGAAAGACTCGCTAGAATGGTGGCAGCTTATCTCTAAGAAGAGATGTGATGGCTACTCGCATTCGCAAGAAGATGATTACAATGAGGCTCTAAAGGCCCTTTTACAATAAACAAGAATGCCAAAAACCCTAGACATCCAAAAACCTAACCCTAGGAGATGAAGCACCAAAAGTCATGTGGGCCCTATTTGGGTAAGTTAGTACATCAACTTCCCGGGGTCGTAACTTTTGCATACGATCTTTGTTTTATGCGTATGATATCCTGTTGGAAAGGTATCATCAAGGAGATTCATTTTGGGGGCTCAATGATTCCTTCAGTTATCATTGAGAAGCTTGATCCCTAAAAATATTCATTTGGGCCCTCAAAATGGCCCCGGAAGTTAAAACTGCTAAAAATTGTAAATTGCCAAAATTGCTAGAAAATTGTTTTGAGCCAGTTGGAGAAGGTGGGTGGCCACCAATATCCACCTGGATCAAATTTGTACAACCAGGGTTGTACATGCCAAAATTAAGTTGGGTCGTACAACCACAAGTTGGGCCAAATTTGTTGAGGAAGGAGAGGAAACTAGCTAAGAAATTTATCAAGGAAACTTGCTGAGAAATTTCTAAGAAGTTTATAATTTATTTATTGCTATAATATTCATCTCAGAAGCCAAATAAAGCCCCATCTTTGTTGGTTTTCCCCACACTGGAGTTTCCAGGGTATTTCTAGTGTTTTCTATTTTATGTGCTTAGTTTTCTGTTAATGTTTTAGTATGTTGTTGTTGTTTATTTTGGTTAAATAACTCAAATGTAGATTAATTGCATAATTTTTGAAATTATTACAACAAAGTATAATTTATGGGTTTGTAAATTATTGGTATTTAGTTTTTGTTACCGAGTTATAAAAAATTAATAGTCTTCTCATTGCATGCAAGCTATGTTTTGCTACATTCTTGCTGCCAAGCTACGATCCCTCATCCCCAACCTCTCCACAATCCTCTTCTCAAGACCACAATGCACTCACGAATCAAATAGGCCAAAATGATTTGTCTCATGCGTTCACTATAATAAATCCAAGGAAGCTTCCCTCGGACTAGTCGACTTCTCCATCGAGGGCATTACCCACTAGCAACAAGAACCTGCAGGAACCCTTCAAATGATATTTAGGAGGAGAAGTGATCATCTCACTCTATGTGCCTCGACTGCCTTATTGTTGACTTCCTCCTCGGTTGGAACTCCATGTCACAATTGTTTTCTTAATAGAGAGTTGTTCCTTTTGTCGGTCTCTTTATGGCCAAGACAACGACGAATTTCCATACACTTGCACAGAGGCAACAACAGATATGTTCTTATGCCACTTCTCATAGAATCTCCTTGCATCTCACTTCTGTAACCTTCCTCAACTCTTGCACTCACACGAATTCATCAAAAGGATGGACAAACAACACATTACTACAAACATATAGCAGCAATCCACTCAACTATTTACTCTCACCTAAGCTAAGCTTCCATTTACCTAGGCCCTCCCATGAGGGAGTCAATCCCAGCCCTTCTCTGATACTATGAAAGGAAACATGAGAGGGAGAGTAAACATTATTATACACAAACCAAAATTGTGATGCATGCTTTATGAAACAATGAAATAGAGTACATATAAATACACGAATATTTATCTCAAGATAGACAAACTACCTTTATCACACAATCTACTTGGTTGAGAAAATATCTCAATCTCACATCAATCTAGGAAGCATCTAGTTGGAGAGAATCTCTCAAATCCAACTAGTTCCAACTTCTCAAAGACTAGGAAACAAACTCTACATAGAGATGAACTCTACCTAATTATGACAAATAATCATAATAAGCACAAATATGGTCACACCTAAGACAAGTGGGAGTTACATATTCCAACATTAGTTGCATAGATGTGTTGATGATTACAGTTGCATGAGACATCCTCCAGGACACAAACTGAGTGAGTCGGCATGTGAGAGAGCCCATGATTTGGGTGTGCCCATGATATGGGTGTATCGTTCCTCTCTGAGATGAAGATGGAACAATATGTACCCCTATGCAGGGAAGATACCCATGAGTTGGATGTGTCGTTCTCTCTGAGATGGAGATGGAATGATGTGTGCCCCTGAGAAGGGAATATGCCCATGAGATGGGTGTGTCATTTGAGATGAAACGATTTGTACCCCTGTGAGGGGTGAAGGATCCCATGTGATGGGTTTACTGTTCTCCTCTGTGTAGAGAGTTGAGACGATGTGATACTCTAGATGATTCTCCTGTGAGACTTAGTGAGATAGATATTTGTTGAGTAGGACATTCATGTGGCTGAGCACAGGTGGATGTGATCCTAGTGGTTGAGCACTAGTGAGTGTGTGTCTAGATGATTCTCCTATGAGACTCAGTGAGATAGATATCTTTTGACTTAGATGTTAATGTGGCTGAGCACGAGTGGATGTGCCCCTAGTGGTTGAGCACTAGTGGGTGTGTGAGATCCCTTGCTATATTGTTTAAGAGTCAGATTTATATGTTGTTGGCACTAAGAATCACCCTCAGATTGAAAAGAGGATAAGCCCAGTACCCATCAGATTATGTGTAAATGTAAATGAGTGTTTAAAGTTCAAATGCACAAGACTCGGGATAATAATGTTTTAACTCATAAATATGAGCTAGCATGCACAAGCAATTGAAGTCTTGATTAACTTCAGTCAGTGAATGGGAGTAAAATTGAATAGAATGAAGACTTTGGTGAGGGAGGTGTAAAGGTATGCTATTGACATTAGGTCTTCAATTAGCCCAAGGAGGAAAAACTCAAACACAAGATCTTCTTGAATTCAAAGTTTAAAGAGCACTGAAGAACATCATAGTAGTACTATAATCAAGCATTCATCATAATACAACTATAACAATCTCATATGGATCATTCAATCATGAAAACTTCAGCATAAGCGACAACAAGCTGGAATAATAGAAACGGACTTATATTATTAAAAAATTATCAAGTCCAGTACATAACTAGAGAACTAGTCTACTTAATCAAAATATTACAATAAGGGAGCCCAGCTCAACCATTTGAACCTTCTTCATCATTTGGAATATGTATTTATAACAAAAAGGAAAGGCAACAGCTAGAGGTGCGAGCTGGCCTTCCTCCCATAGGATTCTCCAAAAAAAATTATCAATCTAACACATGAGCTAACATCTATTTAACAAAATGCT
>JASDQU010515299.1:102641-116978 GCA_032191745.1 Picea mariana | reverse complement strand
TGTTGGCAACCAATCGACATTGTCTCCCTTGTGGTGAATTCCTTTCCATTTCCAAGTGTCCTCTAGGGATTGTATGTTGTCACTATGCTGCCACTTGTAATCCTCGCTCCTCTCTACATCATCAGCCACCCAAAAGAGTGATGAATTTGAACCCCTTGATTGCAGGTGTCAGTTCGTAGCGCCATTCAGTAGTGTGTTGGGTAGCCATTTCTGTAGTTCTCTTCGCAAAATAACTCTGCAAATTTCATAGAGCCTTCTCCAAAATAGGCATGCAGTTTCCGTAGCGTCGATCTTGTGTAATCATTGTGTGTAATTCCGTCGCATCCCTTCTGAATTAGCCTCTGTGGGTTCGGTATCTCCCTTCATAAAAACAACTGTGTGGATTTGGTAGTTCCACTGTGACAAAATCCTGCGGAATTGGTAGTGCCAACGTTAAGTTCATCTTAGGAGATTTTGTAGTGTCCTACAGAAACGATTGTGCCACTTTGTATTTCGGCTAGGAGATTCCGTCGCATATTAGGCAGCAAAATTGCAGAACATATTATATAAACGATTTTGCGGTGCCATGGAACTATGTAATCTCTGTACCTTTTCTGTGTAATGAGACCAAACCTTAGAAAGCACACAAACTTAGCTAATAGGTTAGGAGCCTGTAGATGCATGGATAGGTGGCAAAAATTATACTCCCTTGATCACTTACTCTTGCAAAAAGAGACCACCCCAAAAAATGGAGCTTATATCCCTCAACTATTTCATCATCCTAGCACTCCCCCTTGTTGCAGGAGAGATTCCTTCTATTATAGCACCATTTTTTTCTTTTGCAGGGATAGTCTTATTGATTGTAGGTATGCTCTTCTTCACTACTGGTTCCTCTACTTCAATGGCAGCTTCTACCAAAACATTCAAGTTCCTCTCAGTCAATTCATCCTTGAAATGCTATAATTATTCCTTGAGCTTTCTATTTTGATATTGAAAGCCTTTGTTTTTCCTATAGAGGTTATTTAGTTTCTTATGGAAAGGCAAGGCTCTTCTTGCTGCAAATTTTTCCAGATCAAGGGTGTTGCTGTAATTTTCCATGAGCTCCTTCATCTTTGTTCTGTATTCCAAAAATTTTTCCTTCAAACGAGAAAACTCCTTCCTAGCCTCCCTGAGCTTTGTAATCAATCTTTTGAAAGTGTGATTGTTAGGTGGAGAGTTGATGTTGATAATCTCAACAGACTTCCCCATGGCTTCACCTTTATCTTTTTGTTGCACAGGGGCTCTGTCGATCACCTCAACATGCTTCTCAATGCCTTTTCCCTTATCTTTATTTTTCTTTTCTATTGAAACATTGGGTGAACTTCTACTTCAACAACCTCCTTGAGAGTTGATGATCTAGTAAAATTTTTTCTAACTTTTATGCTAGTTGCTGGAGTAGGTGAAGAGAAATGAAATTTTCTTCTCCTCTTGGTTGTGGCTTTGGTGGAGGAAGGGACTTCTTCCAATTCAGGTGCAGGAGGAGGTGAAAAGTCTCTTTGTGGAGAATGATAAACCTCCCTCTCTTCCTCTTCAATTTCCTTCATGAATTCTTTGTCTTGAGCAATGGATTTTCTCTTTCTTTTCTTGCTTGTTCTTGCTGGAGCAGCACTAGTAGATGGCAAAGGACTCTGCATCTTTGACTCGGGAGTAGAAGCTATGTCCAACTTCATGTGAGCAGAAACAATGAACTGTTCCCAAGGAATATTCCTCTTCTTCAATTCTTCCATCACCAACATCCTGATCAATCCAGAGTGAAAGACACTAGTGTCCACAGCTTTTGACTTGGCTTGGACTCTATTAGACATATTCCCCATGCTCCTCAAAAGGTAGAAAGGGATATTCATTTCATCTTTTCCACTAAAATGAAGCAAAAGCCTTATATGGTACTGGTATAACATGTTAAACCTTCCCTCACAAGTAAAGTATCTTTGTATGATCTTCAACATTTTGTCAAAATCTTCAACTAGATGGCTTCTAGGAACTCCCTTGGACAAATTGTCTATCTAATAATCTGGTTTGAGGAAGTCCTTAGAGAAGGCAGCATTTAAGGTCATGGATTTAAACCACCTCTCACCAGTATTAGGAATCCATGTGGTTGTTGCAATAGAGGCTTCAGACAACTCAAACTCAAGGTCTCCTACCTTAGTCTTAATGCCATCAAAATGTAATGCAAATTGTCTTACCACTTCAGGGTGTCCCCTCTGCATGTTTTGGAAAAAAGAGAGGCAGCCCACCCTTTGAAAAACCTCCCTGACAATTGGCTCACCATCAAACAGGTGCATGTCTGAGGGTTAAATCCTGAACACACTTCCTCCCTTGTGACATTTCTTCTTCTGAGGTGTCTCAAGGGATCAAAGGTTGTGGTGTAGTGAGGGATAAGGAAACAAACAGAGGCAAACTTCAATGAGAAAATGACAATGGATAATGGTTGCTCTCTCTCAGGATCTTCCTCTAACTCACCTTGATTTAACAATATACTAGTTTGATGGCCTTTATTTAAAAAATGAGAGAAAAATACTCTGAGTTAAGGAAGGCAAGGATGCACTACTCATCTTATGTCACCACACCATGGTTATCAAAGCTTTGGAAAGGTAGGGACTGCAATTCCCCTTACTGTCAGCAGATATCAAGTTGAAAGAGTGATGATATAGTGAAATAAAAGGCCATTACAGGGGTCTTTGAATACCAATAGGTAACACTCCAATCCAATTAAAACATAGCGCAAGGAAAACAGGGGATATGTAGCAAGGTTTCAGCGGCGTCTTTCTGTAACGCAATGCACACACAAGGAACAATTGATTGCACGGGTACTCAAAACTTGGGAGAAGAATGAATTGGCCTCTTCAATAGATGAAAACCAGGTGAAAATGGTTGCAAAGTCTATGAGAGGGAAGCTATATATGCAAATGGATGAAGGAGGAAGTAGTCTGCAACATCGGGCGCTACCAAAACCTTAGGCATGAGATATATCAATAGTTTGATATGCAATGGAGAGAGCTCACGGAATAGCTGGTGATGTGGGTGACAATGGAGAATTTGCAACCATTTGGGAAACCACCATGTTCCCCTCAAAATCCAATTAATCTTTAGCAGTTGATCCTATAGCGCAACCTGCAATCTAGTCTAAACTAGTGATTTCAGCAGTGCCTAGTTTGAGAGGAAATTCAAATACTCAAAACTATTAGCAAACTCATTAATAACTAGATCTTTAATGCCCTTATTTAATGAACCATGGCACTGAAAACAAGGTAGATCATGACCTCAGGGGATTATGACAAATTATGGCAAGGATCAAAGGACAAGGAGTGCGCTACGGAAACTCCTAGTGGGTTGGCAATGCCTTTTTTCAAAAAATTGATTTGACCACCCTTTAATCGGACATAGGGATAACATGGAAAGGATAAAGGATATGAGTGGAAGGAGTGATGTGTCAATTCATAATATCATGGGATGGGTTATGCTTGATGTCAAGTCAAGAGGTGAGTCAAAAACCATAAGCCATAAAATGAACCTAGGCTTAACACCTATGTGTGGGCCAAAAATTAGCCAAAACCACAAGTATTTATTTGTCCAAGCTAATCTAAGCAAATCACACAAAGAAAAATAAATCAAACCTAAAGTCTAAAGGATAAAAATTGAACCTAAGGGATAAAATACACAAGGCAAATTTATGCGATAACATTGGCTCCACGGGGGATGGCATGCTCCTCGTGAGCTGCCAAGAACCAGCAGTTCCAGCCCGTTATCCTAGGGCTATGGGGTCACTTATTCAATCAAAAATAAAACAAAAATGATATTTACAATGACATGGAAAGCCACTCATGGCTTTAAGAAAATTAATTTTTCAGAAAGTGCCCATTTACAGGGCCACCAAAAACTTCGGAATCCTCAAAATTCTGCAACTTATAAGTGTTATATGAAAATACCTCAAAAATTTTGAAGGGACCAATCCACAAGGCCTCAAATTTATCGTGTTTGCCTTTGTCTTTCTTTGCTGCATCCCACTTGAGAAATAGATCTCCCATATGCAAATCTTCTTTGCTTACATTCTTTTCAAAGGCTTGCTTGATCTTCTGTTGGTGGTCTTGTGCTTTGTCCAGTAGCTACTCCCTAGTCTGTTGCACTTCTACCATATGTTGTATTCTCCTGACCATATAATTAGGTTCTCCTTGGTAGTATTGGAAGAATTTTGCCACAGACAAGGCAAGTTGAGTAGGATATATAGCCTCAACTCCATACACAAGCTGAAAAGGAGAGACACTAAGTGATCTCTTTGTTGTCACTCTATTAGCCCACAAAGCAAATTTCAGCTTTGAATCCCATGCTTTCTTGTTGTCTTCTAACAATCTCTTGATGATCTTTATAAGGATCTTGTTAGAGGATTCTTTCAGTCCATTCCCTTGGGGGTAGTAAGGAGTAGAATTAGCCAATGTAATCCCTTACTGTTCACAAAGCTTGATCAATGGTTCATCCTTGAAAGATGCAGCATTATCAGTAACAATTCTTCTCGGACAACCAAATCTCACCATGATATCCTCAAGAAAACCAATGATTACCTTATGGGAGGCATTCCTTGTAGGGATGGCTTCTATCAAATTGGTGAAGTAATCAGTGGCAATCAAAATTCACCTATGCTAACCACTTGAAGCAGGATGAATTTCCCCAATAAAATCTAGGCCCCACTGTTGAAAAGATCATGAAGCTACCACAGGCTTCAATGGCAAAGACTTGAGTTGATGGTTTCCAGAAAAATTTTGGCACTTGACACAAGATCTAATCTTTGCACAAACGTTAGTAAAAAGGCTAGGCCAAAAATACCCATCTCTAAGTATATTATAGGTTGTGGTTCTCCAGAAGTGATGGCCCCCACATAATGTGTCATGAAAATTAGTCATAACCTTTTGGGCCTCCTGTGGATCTAGACATATCAAAAGCACTTCTAAAGGATCTTTCCAATACAAAACTTGGTCAATAAGATAGTATTTGATTTCTTTGAGCTTTAAATATCTTACCTTGTTCTTTTCCAAACCATCAAGAGGATGCAACCTTTGCAGAAAATATATGATGTCCTTGTACCAAGTGTATTCTGCCAATTGGGGGTTGATCTGGGAACCTTTATTAGACAACTCAGCTTGCTGATTTTCTGAGTTAATATTTATGAAATTAACCCCCAAGGCTGTGCAATTTGATTCATCCAACAACCTAGCTAAACCTTGGCCTTTAACCAATTTAGTGGGTTTTATTTCAAGATCAAATTCCAAAATTTTGGCAATCCATTTGCTCCTCCTCTCGTCTATGTTAGGCTAAATAAGTATCTCTTTCACTGACATTGAAGGGACGTATGCAACAACTTTTGAGTGCAGCACATATACTTAGAAAGCCTTGAGGTCTTTGACCAAATCATAGGCCTGCTTTTCCATGATGTCATATTTTATTTCAGCATCCCTCAATGCCCTACTAAAAAAGGAAATAGGTTGCTCTAACCCTTCTACATTTTTCTGCTATAAAACAGCAGCTACTATGTCAAATGAAGCAAAAGAAAATATCAGAAAATCCTTAGAGTAGTCAGGGTTGATGAGAACATGTGCTTCATTCAAAGCCTTTTTTATTTGATCAAAAGAATTTCGAGACTCAATAGTCCATTTGACTTTATTTTCTTTCCTCAGCATGGTTGTAATATACTTTACCAATTCAGCAAAATATGAAATGAACCTTCTCAGAAAATTGATATTCCCCAAGAAAGGATGAACTTATTTCTTGGATCTAGGGAGAGACAAGGTATGGATGGATTCTACTCTGCTTGAATAAATTCTTACCCCTTCAGCTGATACAATGTGCCCCAATAATTTCCCCTCCTTCATAGCAAACAATCACTTCTTAGGATTGAGAGAGAGACCAAACTTTTTGCACTTCAAGAAGACCTGTTTCAAATGATGATAATGTTCTTTATCAGATTGTGAGAACACTGTAATGTCATCCAAATATATGACTACAAACTTGTCCTTCTCCCCAATAAAGGCAATGTCCATGTCTCATCAGAAAGTCGTTCCTGCATTCATCAATCCAAAGGGCATTTTTGCATACATGAATGTGCCCCAAGGAGTGGTGAAGGTTGTCTTCTCTCTATCTTCAGGTAAGACAGAGATCTGATTGTAGCCAAAAAAGACATCAATCATAGACATCCTAGATGAGCCTTTCATTATCTGTAATATGTGCTCCATTTTTTTTAAGGGGTAATTATCTTTCTTAGAGCTTCTATTCAAATTTCTGAAATCGACACAAAGTCTGATTTCGCCATTTTTCTTTCTCACTGGGACCAAGTTAGCCACCCATTCAAAGTATCTAAAAGGAATGATAATCTTGGCATCCAAAAGATTTTTTACCTCTTTTTCGATAATAGGCAGCAGCATAGGATTTATCTCTCTCAGTTTTTGCCTAAAAGGCTTGGTCTCTTCTTTCAAAGGGATCTTATGTTCAATGATGTTTGTGTCGTATGTTCTCAGATATTCATATGTCTAGGAAAACACATCAACAAACTCTTTTAACAACTCAACATATTCATCCCTTTATTCCTTTGACAATATGAAAGACAACTTGACATATTTTGGATCCTTCTATGTACCCACATTACATTCAGTCACATCAGCATTATCAGTTGAACCTTTAACATTTACAACCACATCATTTCTGTCGAACAATCTCTCCAAAGGAACTAGTCCTTTTGGAATATGGTTACTAGGCAACTAAACAATATGATGGTTAGCAATTTTATTTAGAAAAACATCAGCATGAGGACTATTTTTAGTATCATGATCTTGATCAATATGCAAGGCAGAAAACTCATCCAAAGTCTCAAGATATCTTTTAATCTCACGATCATCCTCAAAAACCTTCCAGTGTTTGACATTGTTAGGTATAGAGGTTCTATACTTCACTTCTACATCATATTTGAGTTTATTGTGGCAAAGGGACTCTGAAATTACTTGTTGAAAAAGCCAAAGAGTCATCCATGGTGTTCTCCTCTCTTGGAATAAATGAGATATTGAAAGCTAAGAAGAAACTGTCAACAAGATCTCAAACTTCATTTATGTAAGTCCTTAGCCTGGGGTGTTTAGCTTGATACAGATTTTTGATTTGGTGGACAATTAATTCATCATCTCCAAACATTGCTAGATCTTCAATCCCCAAGTATTTAGCATCCCTCAAACCCAAACAAGAGCTTCATATCCTGCCACATTGTTTGTAGTTTCAAATTCTAGCTTGTAGGACAAAGATATGGTCTTTTGAGTAGGGGAAACAAAGACTACTCCAGCACCAACACCTTCCTTAGAATAGGCTCCATCAAAAAACATCTTCCAAACAGAGGTATTTGGAGGAGAATCTTCACAAAAGGTAATGGATTGTTTTCTGATTTCAAGAAGAGGTTGAGGAGCATTAGTGAGCTGCAATATACCGGATCCTAAATCAATATCAAGTGCAAAAATAGGATGGTTGGTGGGGTTTGCTTCATCACTGATGATGTAGGCTAATTGGGCCTCCCTGTAAAGCCTTCTATGTTCTCCCCCAAACACAGGAATGGTGGCATGTGTAAGGTCCATATGCAAGGTTCCCCCTAGTTTTTTTATCCAAGATCTTGACAAGAGCATACCAAACTTAGGGGGGACATCAGCTACCACAATATCCATGACCACACTTTTCATGGGCAATTGAAACAAGGTCACAACCAGATCTTTGATAACCCCAAGACACTTCACTTTCCTAGAGTCAAAAGAGTATAATTCATGGTAGATTTTTGTAATTTCCAACCCAAGCTCATCCATGATTGTTTTTGGCATGAGATTGTGAGATTCCCCTAAGTCCATTAAGCAGTTATGTAGCACCTTATCATAAATTTTCAATGATGTATATAAGGGAGGGGATGAATCATCTCTATCTTCTATCAAAGGTCTTAAGATGACTGTTGGTTTTTCATCTTGAAGGTTGACTAAATCAGTGGAATTGGAGGAGGGTTCAGGCTGTAGCATTTTGGATAGATATCTTTTGAATTCCTCATTTTTTATCAGCTCCAAAAAAGGCATAGGGATTTTGATTTTTTGAATCTCACTTTCAAAGCTGAAGGAAGATGGAGATTTAAGAATCTTCTTGACTTCTTGGGTAGGATTCTTAACCAAAGATTAAGGGATTTGTGCATCTTTTTCTTTGCTGCCAACTGTCACAGCCTTGGCACAATTTTCTGTTTTAGTGGGTTGATCAGAAGTGTCAGTCTTTTCCTCTTTCTTTTTGGATCTCAGATTGTATCTATTAGGACTTTCTTTTTTTTTCTCTCCCTTAATCAATTCATTTATTTGATTATCCATTAGGGATTCCTCATATGCAGATTGGGTCAAGTGAGGGGACAAAGAGGTGTCACATATGCAATGGATTTCGGGATCAGTTTCTTCATCCTCTCCTTCTTCATCAACAACAAGGTTGTTTTGCAGAGGGGTTTGAATTTTTTGATCATCTCTATCTTTATTTCTTGAATCTCTTGGAAGGATCTAAAGAGAATTATTTGGTCTTCTGAAGTTACCTCTATTATCAGCATTTTTCTTGTTCCTATATGTTTGTTTTCCTTCAAGTTTTAACTTTTCTATTTCAGCAGAAAGTGATTTTACCAATTTTTTAAGCTCATCAACTTGAGGATGGACAATAGAAGAATCAGAGGTTGAGGCTTCAACTCTATTTTTTCTCTTGTCCCTATCATATTTTCCCTTAAGTTTGTTAGATGCCACTTTGTTAGATTCTACTTCCAAGGTGGCATCTTGCATATGATCTAAGGAGGCAGATCTTCTTTCTCTCAGTAGAAGGCAAAACTCAAGGTCAAAATCACTGGCATAGGTGATCTTGGCGGAGGTTTTTGTAGGCTTTATTTCAGCAGGGATCTTGTTGTACATCTTATTGAATCTCTTTGAGAAGTTAGAAATAGATTCTCCCTCTTTCCTCTTAAGGGATGCAAATTTTGTGATATAATAAAGAAAATATTTTTTATCCCCCCACTGTATCAAGAAATCATCATCTAAAGCTTCAATCCTAGCAATGGATCTAGGAGTCAAATACCTAAACCATTTCTCAGCCTCACCATCAAGGCTCTATACAAAGAATCTCATCCATACATCTTCATTTTCAATGTTTAAATTGTTTGCATAACTATAAAAGGTAGCAAGGTTTTCTTCATCAATTATGTCTTCTTCCCCTGTGAACTTGGGCATGTATTTAAGGTAGTCTCTAGAAGGGAGAGAATTCATAGGCTGAGGTAAGAAATCTTCAAGACTCTCAAGTCTAAACCACATCACAATATCAGGAGAGGCAAGGATTTCAAAATTTTCTCCTTTCAATTCTGGGTCAAAAGAGGAGTATTCGACAGGAAAACTTTCAAAATCCAAATTTCTAGAAACTTGAGCAGAAGGTAAAGGAGGAATTCTTGAAATAACAATTGGTTTATTAAGAATGGAATCAAGCAACTGAACAAAAGTACTTGATACAGCAGCAGAAAAACTTTCTTGAGAAGATTTTCCCTTCTTGATTATCTTCTTTGGGTCAGCTTTAGGTGTAGGCAGAGGTGGTTGTGGAGTTGACCTCATGTGTTGCCTTTGGGAGCCATAGTTGAAACAATGGAGTCGCCAGGTGCAAGCTGCAATCTTCAATGTATTGAATTCTAATGCACCTTCAAAATCAATATGCTTTTTCATTCAATCCCAGGGAAATGTCTTCAATTTGTACCCCGGAAATGACGCCAAGAATGTTAGCACTAAGAATCACCCTCGGATTGCAAAGAGGATAAGCCCAGTACCCATCAAATTATGTGTAAATGTAAATGAGTGTTTAAAGGTCAAATGAACAAGACTCAGGATAATAATGTTGTAACTCAGAAATCTGGGCTAGCATGCACAAGCAATTGAGGTCTTGATTAACATGAGTCACAGAATGGGAGTAAAAGTGAATAGAAGGAAAACTTTAGTGAGGGAGGTGTAAAGGTTTGATATTGACATCGGGTCTTCAAGCAGCCCAAGGAGGAAAAACTCAAACACAAGATCTTCTCGAATTCAAAGTTTAAAGAACACTAAAGATCTTAGCAGTACTATAATCAAACATTCATCATAATACAACTATAACAATCTCATGTGGATCATTCAATCATGAAAATTTCAGCATAAGAGGCAACACGATGGAATAAGAGAAACTGACTTATATTAATCAAAAATTCTCAAGTCTAGTACATAACCAGAGAACCAGTCTACTTAATCAAAATATTACAATAAGGGATCCCAGCTCAACCATTCGAACCTTATTCATCATTTGGAATATGTATTTATAACAAAAAGGAAAGGCAACAGTTAGAGGTGAGAGTTGGCCTTCCTCCCATAGGATTCTCCAAAAACAGTTATCAATCTAACACATGTGCTAACAACTAGTTAACAAACTACTACAACAAAGGAATCATGTTGGCAACCAATCCAACAAGAATTAAATGACATTGTCTCCCTTGTGGCGCATTCCTTTACATTGTCAAGTGTCCTCCAGAGGTTGTATGTTGTCACCATGCTGGCACCTATGATCCTCGCTACTCTCCACTTCATCAGCCACCCAAAAGAGTGATGAATTTGAACCCCTTGATTGTAGGTGCTAGTTCGTAGCACCATTCAGTAGCGCGTTGGGTAGCCAGTTCTGCAACACCCTTCACAAAATAAATCTGCACATTTTGTAGCGCCTTCTCCAAAATAGGCATGCAGTTTCCATAGCGTTGATATTGTGTAATCACTGTGTGAAATTCTGTAGCGTCCCACCCAAATTATCCTATGCGGATTCAGTAGCGCCCTTCATCAAAACGGCTATGTGGATTTGGTAGTGCCACTGTGACACAATCTTGCGGAATTGGTAGTGCCACTGTTAAGTTCAGCTTAGGAGATTTTGTAGTGTCCTGCAGAAACGGTCGCGCCACTCTGTATTTTGGCTAGGAGATTTCATAGCATATTAGGCAGCAAAATTGCAAAACATATTATATAGACAATTCTGCACCGCCATGGCGCTACAAAATGTCTATGCCTTTTCTTTGTAATGAGACCAAACCTTATAAAGCACACAAACTTACCTGATATGTTAGGAGCCTGTAGATGCCTGTATAGGTGGAAAAAATTATACTTCCTTGATCACTTACTCTTGCAAAAAGAGACCACCCCCAAAAATGGAGCTTATATCCCTCAACTATTTCATTAGCCTAGCACTCCTCCTTGTTGTAGGAGAGCTTCCTTCTATTATAGCAGCATGTTTTTCTTATGTAGGGATAGTCTTATTGACTGTAGGTGTGCTCTTCTTCACTACTAGTTCCTCTCTTTCAATGGCATCTTCTACCAGAACATTCAAGTTCCTCTCAGCCAATTCATCCTTGAAATGTTGCAATTCTTCCTTGAACTTTCCATTTTGAGATTGAAAGACTTTGTTTTGCCTGTAGAGGTTATTTAGTTGCTTATGGATAGGCAAGGCTCTTCTTGCTGCAAATTTTTCCAGATCAAGGGTGTTGTTGTAATTGTCCATGAGCTCCTTCATCTTTCTTCTGTTTTCCAAACTTTCTACCTTCAAACGAGCAACCTCCGTCCTATCCTCCCTGAGTTGTCTAATCAATCTTTTGAAAGTGTTATTTTTAGGTGGAGAGTTGATGTTGATAATCTCAACAGATTTATCCATGGCTTCACCTTTAACTTTTTGTTGCACAGGAGCTCTATCGATCACCTCAACGGGCTTCTCAATGCCTTTTCCCTTATCTTTATTTTTCTTTTCTATTGAAACCTTGGGTAGAACTTCTGCTTTAACAGCCTCCTTGAGAGTTGATGATCTAGTAAAAGGCTTTCTGACTTTTATGTTAGCTGTTGGAGTAGGTGAAGAGAAATGCAATTTTCTTCTCTTCTTGGTTGTGGCTTTGGTGGAGGAAGGGACTTCTTCTAATTCAGGTGCAGGAGGAGGTGAAAAGTCTCTCTGTGGAGAATGATAAACCTCCCTCTCTTCCTCTTCAATTTCCTTAATGACTTCTTTGTCTTGAGCAATGGCTTTGCTCTTTCTTCTCTTGCTTGTTCCAGCTGGAGCATCACTAGTAGATGGAAAAGGACTCTGCATCTTTGACTCAGGAGTAGAAGCTATGTCCAACTGCATGTGAGCAAAAACAATGAATTGTTCCCAAGGAATGTTCCTCTTCTTCAATTCTTCCATCACCAACATCCTGATCAATCCAGAGTGAAAGACACTAGTGTCTATAGCCTTGGACTTGGCTTGGACTCTATCAGACATATTCCCCATGCTCCTCAAAAGGTAGAAAGGGATATTCATTTCATCTTTACCACTAAAATGAAGCAAAAGCCTTATATGGTATTGGTATAACATGTTAAACCTTCCCTCACAAGTAAAGTATCTTTGGATGATCTTCAACATTTTGTCAAAATCTTCAACTAGATGGCTTTTAGGCACTCCCTTGGACAAATTGTCTATCTAATAATCTGGTTTGAGGAAGTCCTTGGAGAAGGCAGCATTTAAGGTCATGGATTTAAACCACCTCTCACCAGTATTAGGAATCCATGTGGCTGTTGCAATAGAGGCTTTAGACACCTCAAACTCAAGGTCTCCTACCTTAGTCTTAATGTCATCAAAATGTAATGCAAACTGCCTTTCCACTTCAGGGTGTCCCATCTGCATGTTTTGGAAAAATGAGAGGCAGCCCACCCTTTGAAAAACCTCCCTGACCATTGGCTCGGCATCAAACAGGTGCATGTCTGAGGGTTTAGTCCTGACCACACTTCCTCCCTTATGAGCTTTCTTCTTCTGAGGTGTCTCCATGGGTAAAGACAAGGGATCAAAGGTTGTGGTGTAGTGAGGGGTAAGGAAACAAATAGAGGTAGACTTCAATGAGAGAATGATAGTGGATAATGGTTGCTCTCTCTCAGGATCTTCCTCTAACTCACCTTGATTTAACAATATACTAGTTTGATGTCCTTTCTTTAAAAAATGGGAGAAAAAGACTCTGAGTTAAGGAAGGCAAGGATGCACTGCTCAGCTTATGTCACAACACCATGGTTATCAAAGCTTTGGAAAGGTAGGGACTGCAATTCCCCTTACTTTCAGTAGATCTCAAGCTGAAAGAGCAATGATATAGTGAAATAAAAGGCTATTGTAGGGGTCTTTGAATACCAACAGGTAACACTCCAATCCAATTAAAACACAGCGCAGGGAAAACAAGGGATATGTAGTGAGGTTTTAGCAGCGTCTTTGTGTAGCGCAGTGCGCACACAAGGAAAAATTGATTACACGGGTAGTCAAAACTCAGAAGCAGAACGAATTGGCCTCTTCAATAGATGAAAAATAGGTGACAATGGCTACAAAGTCTGTGAGAGGGAAGCTATAAATGCAAATGGATGAAGGAGGAAGTAGTCTGCAGCATTGGGCGCTACCAAAAGCTTAGGCAGGAGATATATCAAGATCTTGCTATGCAATGGAGAGAGATCACGGAATACCTGGAGATGTGGCTGACAATGGAGGATCTGCAACCGTTTAGGAAACCACCATGTTCCCCTTAGCTTCCAATTAATCTTTAGCAATTGATCCTGTAGCGCAACCTGCAATTTGGTCTGAACTATTGATTTCAGTAGCGCCGATTTTGAGAGGAAATTCAAATACTCAAAACCGTTAGAAAACTCATTAATAATTGGATCTTTAATATCCTTCTTTAACGAACCATGGCGTTGAAAACAAGGTAGATCATGACCTCAGCGAATTATGACAAATTATGGCAAGGATCAAAGGCAAGGAGTGTGCTACGGAAACTCCTAGTGAGTTGGCAGCGCCTTTTTTCAAAAATTTGATTTAACCACCATTTAATCGAACATAGGGACATGGCAAGGATAAAGGGTATGAGTGGAAGGAGTGATGTGTCGAGTCATAAGATCATGGGATGGGTTATGCTTGATGTCAAGTCAAGAGGTGAGTCAAAAACCATAAGCCATAAAATGAACCTAGGCTTAACACCTATGTGTGGGCAAAAAATGAGCCAAAACCACAAGTCTTTATTTGTTCAAGCTAACCTAAGAAAATCACACAAAGAAAAATAAATCAAACCTAAAGTCTAAAGGCTAAAAAATGAACCTAAGGGATAAAATACCCAAAGCAACTTTATGTGATAATGTTAAGCCCTAATATTGGCTCATTACCACTTAATTGGGGCATATTAGATTAGTAATTTTATTTTATTTATGTCGGCTCTAGGCCATTAGTTGTAATTTAGATTAGTACTGTTATTTT
>JASDQU010515299.1:71514-84046 GCA_032191745.1 Picea mariana | reverse complement strand
TGTTCTCCTTGAGAACACTATTGATTCTAACCTTCCACTGTAGGTAGTCGGAGATACCCTCCAACCTATCTTCAAATCTTATGTTGGAAGTCATCTTTGTCCACCTGACAAAGAACCTTTTCTACCTTCTTCAAGCAAATACACCAGCAAATCACTTGTTGTCCCAAGTGTCAAATGCTTCCCACTAAACTTCTGAGCACCTGCTCTGATACCATGTTAAAATACATTGTATTTCAGTATACCACTTAGACTAAATTAGATTCCAACCTCCTATAAAGATACAATAGCCATACTAGTGTTCTTTATGGACAGAAATACCCATAGACAGGTTCTGAAATAAAATAACAGTGGAATACAATTATGAACAGCAGACAGTAACCCACATCTGGCACAAAAATCTCTGCATAAACACTTGAAGAAATATTCAAAAAAATGGACAATTTTGAGGAGGAAAAAAGTGTTTATTTAGCTTTAGGAATTTCTGAATTTTTACAACAACAAATAGCATCAGCATTAAAACTCAGTCAAAAACTTCTTTCAGACAAATTTTGAACTATACAAACAATCCTAGACTGTATCTAACGAAGACAACCATGGTTGTACGGCCCAGGACAGCCAATAAATCTTCAGAAACAATCATAAATCTGCATAGAAAAATGTGCCAAAAGAAACTGTATGGAACAGCATTAAAAACTCAGAAAATATGCATATAAATCCATGCCAATATGTTGTAAACTTACATCCTCGCTTTTTGTGCTCTCCCTTTACTATACGGCCAACTTACATGCATATAAATCCATGCCAATATGTTGTTATGCTTCTAGGGATACGTGCCAATCCCACTCCTTGGGATGTGTGCCAAACCCTCCTTGTTGTAGCTCTTCCTCCAAGCCAACACTCCTCCTTGGGATGCATGCCCCTTCACCTTCCCTCAAGCTCTCCTCAAAAGTTCGCCCTCCTTCTCCTAATGAGCTGCCTTTTATTAATTTCGAAATTGTAACTCTCCTAACCCTTGATCTCCCTTGAGTGACTCTTCACTTTCCCTTGAGATCAACGGTCACAAATTAATCATTTGTTGAGGCCATTTAAGTCATTAAAGTGACCCATAACATCATAAAGTCACTTTTACATTAAAAATAATTAAAAGACCAAACTTTATAAAATCACTTTATAAAGTCACTTTATAAAAACATATTATAAAGTCACTAGGAGAAAATTTGCTTGGTCACTTCCGCATGCTGAGCGCTGCCAATGTAGAAGTACCTCCAAGCTACCAAAATTCAACACTTTTCACCTCTTAGCCTCAGTGGCTTTGTTTATTTCAAACTTTAGATTTGACCTTTCCTTTTGACCCTTGAAAAATCATACATGACGAGGACAAATTTTTATGTGAATGGAATGAATGAATTGGGGAGGTGGAAAGTGGTTAATGTGATTGGAATTTGACGCTATCTAGCCTAAAACCAATAATACATGTTACCCAAGAGACGACACTTCTAAGAGAAAACATGTTTCCCATGGTACTACGAGGAAAGTAGTAAAACCATATAACGTTATGAAATGTCCAAGGATAGTGGTTAGGTGTTTCCTAGTTTATGACAAGCTAAGAAGTTATATCATTACATTCAAACATATATTAATACATGGAATGTCAAATGAAGCATCTGAGAGCCATACCATTCCACGGTGCATCTGTCATGTGAGGAGTGGGGACAAAAGTGAGCTACACCACAACTGAGCTAGCATGATAAGGAATCTAATGGAGATCAAGATCAATGAAGAAGTCTTTCTGGATCTAGTGAAAATAAACATGACACCTCATACAATTAGCAACATGACACCCTTGCTATGGTATCCACAGAAATTCGATCTCCCTCTTCTACTTTAGACCTAACAAACACAAACCCAAAACCTATATTGTAGCTTTCCTGTTCATTTCATGAATGAAAATGTGGACAAAACAACCAAACAAACGAAGAATTTGACGAACAAAAACTGCTAAGATATTAATTCTTAAACCTATCCAAAAATGGCACTGTTCAAATACAGGAAATTGTAACAAATTTCTCTGAATTGTATGTATGCATCGTGCAATACCAACCTTCCTAAATTTCTAAGTCATCAAAACTAAAGTGATTTTGGAACGCTTCTCCTAATGTTTTTCGAACATAAAAGAAATCCAAGTAATCTCTTACATTTCTTAAAGAACCGATAAACCAATTTTGGTCTCAGTGAACACTATCCATCACCACCATTATAAATGTACATTACCCCTAACATTAACATAGAGAGATAAATTGAATGAAACCCAATTATCAATTATCTAATGGATAATTATCTCATGCTTGACAATATTCTACATAAAAGTTCATAACCAATGACAACAACATAATTCTATTTTCTATCTGAACCCCACCCATTTAGCAGTCTTTAGCTTTGGGATTTACGCTAGAAAGTTCAATATTTCTGCAGATTCTAGAATCTTATGAGAAGAGATGACAAGATGCATGACATTGCGTTCTAATTAAAAGATAAAAAAAAATCAATTAAAGAAAAAATTATATCAAATTATTTCTTAAATAATCTAAATTTATTTAGAAAAATTACAAATCTTCGTTCACCATAGAGGATAATCACCCAACTTCTCTTAATGCAAATTTATATTAGCTTTAATTTATAGCAATCTGCTAGACTAAAATTTCAATCAGGCTTAGAAGTTGCGGGAGATTATTTATAGCATTGTAATCCATTTAGCTTCCAGTCAGGCTTGCAGAGATAAACCATTTTTGGAGGAAGGTCTTTCTTAAAAAAGGAGAGTAGAAATAGCAACGGTGTGTGTAAGAACATGGGAACCCAAACTCCTAAACCTCAGTTCTGCATCCTGCTTCAGATTAGAGTTCAGTGTACCCTGACAACTACACTCTATATATGATAATCTCACAATATAAAAACTTTAGCTTCCTGAAATTAAATAGGATCCTAAGCCTCGTAACTTCAAAGTATACTATTTTGGTCCAACAAAGCAAAGAGAATTCAGCTCTATTAAACAAAAACACCCCTAAACTTCGTGACGTGAAAGTTTACCACTGTACACCCAATATGCAAAAAAGCCCAAAACCCTACCCTTTAACCTTATATCATGTTCTAAATGTGTAGACAGTTGGAGCAAGCTGCCCATGTGAGAAGGTGAACTAAAAACATCTACCCTAGCTACATGTGAATATGCATTTTCGTATAAAGAACAATTGAGTAAAGGAGTTATCAAAAGCTCAGTAGGATACCGCAACTGGACAGCCAACGACGGCAGTGTACTGCTCAACAACATCCAATGGAGATGTCTCTGCAAAGAAGTAAAAGTCCAGCACGCCCCCAATGACCTTGTAGGTCAATGTTTTACCAATGTAGAAAACGTCCATCCCATTGCTATTCATCAGCGGAACTCCATGACAGACTCCTGCGTACCTCATTCATGGAAAATGGATGGGAGCCATACAAATCTGTATTCAGATTTATAGCAGAAATGTCAGTTGTACACAGTATAATCTTCTTTGAGGACAACTTTGATACCGTTGGGTTCMGTGTTCTCTCCCAATCCATACAGCGTGGYTGTTGAGAGAAACCCAGTGGTGAGCTCCAGATACTGGTCTTTGAAGACCATGCTCCCATACGAAGAGTTGAAGAGCACATCCCCATTGGATTTGCATTTAATGCAAACCCAAATGGCTCGGCAACGAAGGAGAAGATCAACTCGCAAGGATTTGTAATTAAAATGTTTAAATTTGCTTTAAGGAAGCAAGTTGTGCGAATCGAGAAACCTCTCGTCCATTGTAAGTCTCTTTTTTCTTAACGGAATCACCCAAAATCAATCAAGGACAACATCTAAGCTCTAATGCATGAATATCTTAATTCTTGAATTCAATCGTGGAAATTTTCAAAGTTCTATCAAACAATGATACTCTATGGAAACCACCATATCAATCCATTCTTTAATGAAAGGCCGAAAAGTCGGCAGTGTTTATCACACACATAAGAATAGACATAATTAAGGAGAAAAAAAGTTGTGTTTTCCATAAGTCCCGTCTACACAAAGATGGTACTAGAAGAATTCAAACGGTGCAATTATTAATCAAGTAACCTGGAAACATAGGGCAGTGAAATCAATCAATTTTTCAAGTAACCCAGAAACATAGGTGGATGTTCTATAAAACATATAGAAAATTAATTTTCTAACTTAAAAAAGTTGCATGTTGCATGGATGAAAATTCATTGCTAAAAATCTTGGAAAAAATAAAACAAAACAAAACAAATTTGAAATATATCACCTAACTTAGAATTAAAAAAATTTTGATATGTAAGATTACCAAAACTCCAAAATATTTTGCATCATTTTGTTTTTTGAACAACCAAATGTCTTTGAAAAAAATGCATTTCTTTATCTTGCTATTAAAGTTACTATTTTATGAATTGAAAACCTATTACAAAGTGTAATACCTTGTTTCCCCCAGTTTGTAAATATAACTATATGGGCCAAGGAACTATGGCAAACTTAAAAGTGTGAATGTTTGATTTGATGGACCTCATGTAGAAGGTCGATGAATGTAAATTATGTTATTTTAATAGAAAATGGTTACATGTTGCATGACTATTGAAAGAGGGGATGTGCTAAGAGAGACCATGAAATGTTGTGAAAGGTGGTGGAGGGGACCAGGAACGGTTGCATTAACCTCCACCGAACCAGTACCATGCTAGAATTAATTATTCATATCAGAACAACCCTCTGACCCAGGAATGAATTACAGTCAGGCTGGTAGGTGGGAAGGCCTCCTCAAGAGTTAATGAGGGGATGGGGCAAACTGCCCATCCGTAAGGCTTCCAGACCTGACCACGGACTCGGAATTTGAGCCACACACAATCTTGCTGAGGAAGGCAAGAAAGGAAGTGTGGTGGGCAGAGGGAGACCTGCGAAGAAAATGCAGAGATGAGAGAGGAAGCTCTCGGGTCCGAGGAAGGACTTAAAGAGGAACAATGAATTCTGATCACAAAAAAATAGAGATTAAGCCGGGAGAAGGAGAGTAACCTTCGTCCTAATCTATTTCTATATTGGGAGAAGGAGAGTAACCTCCGTCCCTAACTTCTGTTGAGCTAGAAGTAAGAGATTGAATCTCAAAGCTTCATGGTTTAAGCTCGGGGGTGGCTAGTGATAAATCCATTGGAGTGATTGAACCTATGGTTGGGTGGAAATAAGCACCCCTTTCAGCGGTCGCAACACGCTCTATGGTTATGATAAGTGTTTTCTTGCCTTATGTTTTGAATTGTAAAAAATGGATGCATGCGAGTATTTATATGTCTATAAAGGGTTCTTTCTCTGTATTAAATGATTAAGTTATGAGTATGCGTTCGTTTCCTTGAGAAGCTATATTTCTGCCTGATTTTCCATACGCCCCAGTTTAGTCACTCGAAGACGTTTTCCCCAGGGATTTACATCATTGTTCCAGAGTCGGAGCAAGCCTCTTGGCATAGCTACCGTTTTGGTAACCTCACAAGTTACCTTGCCTTGATTTAGAGCTTAAAGCTATGTGCTCTGGGAAGGTGTTTCCTTCAGATCAGTAATCTAGGAGACTTTGAACCTACGCCTATTTCCTTAACCAAAAACCCGACTAAGAGCGGGGATCATAGCCTAAGAGTTATATGAAGACCCATGTGACCTGGGTCTAGGAACCTTGGAACTCGAAGCTTTGAGATGTCAAATTGTTACGACCATCGATCTGTGGACGGAGATCGAGGGTGGGGAATCATTGTGAAGCACGAAGGTGAAAGCAGTGGATGCACTAGTTCACAGCCCGCAATTCACCATTGTCGTTGATCTCATCGACTGGAAGATCAACGACTTTGATTCGACTAAGTTGGGCGAGTACTTCCAGATTGCGGAGGTTAAGTTCTCTGATAAAGAGCACGCACGTTGGGACCCTGCAATTGCGGTGAACCATCAATCGACGGACACCTCGGTAGCATTTGGATCATGACCGCCAGACCCTGAATAGTTGCAAGATGGGTGGTCGTGAGCCCTTTTGGAAATCCGCGGAGTAACGAAGTCCCTCGGTACCGTCAGTGTGAGAGAATCGAAAAGCTTAGAAGAAATAGCATTTTCAAGAACGAAGATGAGAATCGAGATATCCGGACTCACAGGAGGAACGAAGGCTGAGGCCTTTGAACATATACCAAACTCTCCCAAGTCAGAAGACGTCAAAATCTCAGAAGGAGGAGCGACAACAGCCATCAGAACGGCTGCGGGGAGAAGCCTGAACCGTTAGATCAACGTCTAGGGAAGCAGAGGAGAAAATCTGGGAATAAACAGATCCTAACCATCGGATATGAGCTTGAAGGGACGATAGTCATCCGATCTAAGGTAAGGTGCATGAGCTTTAACGTTTGTGTGTACGGGAGGGTGGACTGGCCAAGGTCCCGAAGTTGATCCTGGCCATTGATCGCCAAGAGACACGTGTCAGCAGATCAGTAACTCCAGAGAAATGACTTCGAGATTTTCAGATTGAGAGTTGAAACTGCCGAAGCCCGGAGAGCCAGAGTCTCGAAGTAAATCTCAACCGTCAGAACGAAAGGGACACGTGGTAGAGATCCATTGTCCTCGGGCAAAAGTAAAGTTTGAGATTTGAGGTTCCCGAATCCCAGAGGGCCGAAGGAGATCTGAACCGTTAGATCTAGAGGGACACGTGACGATGGATCGTGGACTTCGGAGGAATCGCCTCGAGAGTTTCAGATTAAGAGTTGAAACTCCCGAAGGCCGAAGCATTGAAGAATTGAGAGTCCTCGATCTGCGAGGAGACACTTCTCAATAGATCGTGAGCTCCGAGTGAATTGTATTGGGGTTTCGGTTAAGATTTAAGATTTTCAAACCCTGCAGATCCAAAGTGAATCTGGACCACCGGATCCAAAGGGACACGTGGTGGAAAATCGTGGACTTCGGAGAAATCTGTTTGAGAGTTTTTAATTGAGATTTGAGACTCCCGAAGTCCAGAGAGCCGGAAAGTCGAAGTAAATCTCAAGCATCGGATCGCCCGAGGAGAATCTGGACCATCTGATCTAGAAGAGACGTGGCGTAGATCTGTGGATTCCGGGTAAAGTCTCGAAGTAATCCATAACCATTAGATCAAGAGGACATGTGGCATAAATCTATAGATTTCGAGTGAAGACCCAAAGTAAGCCTCAACCATTTGATTCAAGTGGACACATAGCAGGAATCCGCATACTTCGAGGAGAAGTGAAGTTGAGATTTGAGATCTCGAAAGTCTGGAGACCCAAAGGAAATATCGACCATTGATCGAGAAAAGGGCCACAGGATCGTTGATCTAGTTGAAAGGTCAAATCCCTGAAACAGAGGCTGAGCCATTGATTGAGAAGGACAAGTGTCCACAAATCGTCGACTCCGGAAGATTGACATACAAAAGAAAGGAAAGTTTGAGACTTGAGAATTCCGAAATCTGGAATTCCAAAACAAATCACAGCCGTTGATTTGAAAGAGGTTAGTTTTGATCTGCAGCTTTGAAAGGGATAGATCTGAGCCGTCAATTCAAAGACGCCGTCAATATCATGAGATCGACGGTCCCGTAGCATTGTGGAGATCGGAGGTGCGTGAACTTTAAAAAGTTGAGGGTAGGCCGCAATCCAAACCACGGTTTTGGAGAAAGGACACGTGGAGGCTCGAGGAGAATTGCGGGTCGAAAAGTAGGTTGGTTTCAAACCGTCTTTGATCGTGCCCGCAATTGTGTGTTTGCGTGAGGTCATCACCCAAGGTCACATCTAAGGAGGGGCCAAGAGAAAATGGGCTAACACCAACTCCAAGACTTCGCTAAAGCGCGAAGGAGAAGGTCGCGGATATCATAAGACCTAGACCAGAGGTCGAAAGGGCCTATGTTTGATTAAGAGGTGAGACTATCAAGGTCTCAAAGTCTCGTTTGACTTAGAGAATCAGAGAATATTGACCAGAGGGTCGGGCTGAGTCCCAAACTTTCCAAATTAGAACCCGTAGAGAGAGAGAATTTGTTCCTGGAAGGAGGACGAAATTATTTTTATTTTTAGCCTCATCGTGGGTGTGTTACACAAAGACTTTGATTTAATACTTTTTGGTTTTGCCTCTTTACTATTTAAGACAAGTGTTGCATGGCAGCGTAGTCCCTGCCGGGTTGGAAGAATTTTATTTTTTTTTGAATTCTACTGCATTTCAAATGTGGTACTTAGAGAATATTTGTTGCAATGACTTTAAGCAATACAAAACGATAGAAAATGTTTTTTTTTTTTTTTGAAATAAAGGTTTCTGGAAAATAGGACCAAGAATCACACACATTAAACATTCAAATTAAATAAACACAATCTCTTGACATTCAACATAGTTGAAGATAAAAATTTATGAGCACATAAAAATAAAAGAAGATGACCGACCTGCATAAAGAGAACTAATTTTGCATTTCAAAAAAAAGTAGTATTCTTTGAAATATATCAAAAAATAATATTGTCTGTTACATATTCCTAGAAATTTAAATGCGTTTGTCATATACACTAGGATTGGGGCTCCCGCAGACCATAAAAGAAATAAGTACATGAAATTGGACTATAGAAAAAAGAAGTGAGCAACGGTAGAGAGCAAGACCTGAAAAAAAAAAAGAAATTGGAAGTTATCGGTCTTTGGTTAGACATTTCTATTTAAAGAGGTGGAATAGTTGAATTGATAAACAAAGCAGGATATGATCAGTATAGACTTAGACTGATGGTATATATCTCCCCCTTTGTTATTTGTTTGATGATGCCTTTTTATTGTTGTCGTCGACGGCTACTGGAATCGTGCCAACTACATGTTGCCCTTCATCGGTGAGCTTGTCGATTTCCCTTTGGAGCCATTCTTCAGTGTAGCCTCTCATGGGGGCCATGTTGATCTCATCCCGGATTTTTATGTTGAAAATCTTTTTTTCTAATTTCCTTAGATCAATAGAAAGATTACGCAAAGCCTGATCAATTTCCTCATTTTGTACTGAATAGTCCACTAGCCATTTTTCCACGTCATCTTCACCATATTCAAGGATGTTGTAAAACTTTTCTAAAGAAAACCCCTTAAAATATCAACTTGTTCATAGAAGGCTTGCTTGGTTAAGGGCAAGGAATTGACGATTAAGTTGGGGTCTTGGACCTCATTGGTACTTCCGACTAAGTCTATTTCGGTCAGCGTTCTAAATAATTCTTCTTTCTTTGATACATCTTGTTCACATGATTGGACAATGAGATGCAGGTTCTTCACTTTCTCTTTCCAGCATGCATTTAATTGAGTGATTCGGTTTGGGGAGGGGAGATCTTCTTCTCTTCTTCTCATATATGTCATGTTTCTAACATGGAGGCCAAAAGGGATGACCGTGTCTATATAGAAACATTCTTCATTTTTTAAATCCGCCTGCAAATGTTCATGCAAAGCATGTGCCCTCGTTCTAAGGGAAGCCATACTTTGTGATGTTTCCCATGCCTGAGTAATCAGCTCCATTCTTTTCTTGATATTCTCCTCCACATAGCCTCTACACGATGAGAGGAGTTTGGAGGATCGTTTTAACTTGGTTGCAGGGGTGGCAGGCATGGTTATTGCTAAAGGACTAGCAAGCAATGGAATAGGTGTTACAGAGAAATCCCCCTACGGACAAGTGGATTCCCTCTTGGGATCTAGACTCTTAAGACCAAGATAGAAAGGGTGCTAACATTGGTCACTGACATCCTTTTACACCTAGCTAAACTAATGTATAGAGAAGAGGAAGAAAGGTGTACCTTTTTAACGATGTTCATCCTTGCACAATCCGAGTTGAGCTTTGGTCCCCAAGCTCCTCGATAAGTCCTACAAAACAAACAAAGACAAGACAAGCTTCCTATTATACTAAGATTAGCTTGAAACCAGATCTATCTAATAGAGACAAGTTCATGTAGAATAAACACAACCTTGAAAGAAACAGGCCAAGCACATACGTATATTAATGAGAACAATAGAGAATATTTACAGACCTTTGATGAAGGTGCAACGGCCTCTCCCAGCTCTCTGTGTCCAACCCTTTGCTCAAATAATCCACACAAAATGATGATCATTCAATGATATCTCCCTTATGAGATCATAAGTTTGATGCCTTCAATCTCCCTCCCTTTCACCATGAGGAGGCCTCCTTATAAAGGCTTGGAGAGGCCTAACCACTTAAGAGATTCTTGGGATAGGTTGAGGATCTTTCTCCTTCAGTTGTGGATCTTCCCTAAGATCGAGCCTTGACCTCATATCCGAATCCAACCAACTCCAGAGATGAGGGGGATTCTTCCCTGATTTTCCTCAACAGTCCAAAATTCACTCAAAAAGGGCCAACGCTCCCTCGAAATGGGGCACAGAGCATTGCAACGCTCCCCCAAAAGAGGGTATAGAGCATTGGCACTCCCTGACAGTGTATAGGGGAGCATTGCCTTCCAAAATTGATTTTTGAGTGGTTTTTTCCATGGAAAAAGACTTGTACTCTTTGTCAAATGATTTCTCCTCTTCAAAACCAGTCTTTTAAGTGTTCTTGATAATGTTGTCCAAGACACGACATAGGCAAGATGACAGTATGATATTTGCGACACTTGCGGCCAAAATGAGACACTTGCGACATTGGTAATGATGACACTAGGCCATCATCATAATGAGTAATTTTGATGTGTAACAGATTGCCCCCCAAAGTGTGAAGTTAGAAGACGGGAACTGATGACTGAAGTACTTTGTAGAATTTTTCGAGCAAGGGTATGGACTCAGAGAACCTGGAAGAAGCTGCACATAACCATCAAACAAATATTATGACATGTTTCAAACCCAAGGCAGGCATACCTATGCTTGAGTGATAAAGACTTTCAAGGTATGGCCGCCATAAAACACACTATGGATCCATAATTATATTGACAAAAAGGTATAGCCACTGAAGATACAATGTGGATCTATACTCCTATGACCTGAACTGATCGTAGCCATGAAGAATACACAGTGGATCTATGAGACGACAAGACATAGCCACGACGAATACAAAGTGGATCTATGTGACAATATATGTGTCAATGTTCAAAAGAAACTCTGTCACAACCTGGGAAAAGTACATATAAGAGTGATTGCTCAACCCAGGGTATTTCTACCGATTCCGACGTAGTACGAATCTTAACCATGTGAATAGATGTCCTGATGTCGAACATGGCAGAGACCACTCGATTACCGGTCAATGAGGTAAACCGTTAACAAGTGCGAGGGAAATCACCATTGATGTCAATGATTCCCAAGGTACCCTAATACATTCCAGCGAATGTGAATAGATGAGTTGAAGTCGAATATTCATGGAATCATCCGATCAAGGATCAAATATGTAAACCCACTGTCAGAAGAAAGGAGGCCTGCCATTGAGGCATGCAGGCCCCAAGGTACTAACTTGTTTCTAAGTCTAATTCCCAGATAATGCGCTGAAGTCGACAGGAACAAACTCGTCAAAGGAGGGCCTTGATGTATCCCCCATCAACGACACGAAACCGACACAGAGATGTAATTGGTGGATCAAAATAACATGGACTGGCATGGGTATTGAAACAAAAAATTGTGATGGTTGACTCTTGAGGCAGATACTTCCCTTGAACACTGAGGCACGACAATAGAAACATGACATGGACCAAAACACGATAATGCAATGGATACTGTGACTTTCATCGAGTGACCCAAAGGAGTAAGAAAACTCAGAGGATTGGTTCAATGCAGAATTTCAGCGGATTAAAATGTGTGCAAAGACAAAGTGTCGTGTTCAAGGGAAACCGTAAGAGTGACTAGTGATGTTTTCAAAAACTGGTTGGCTTGCTTCCTTCAATTTTTCCCCCATCCAGATAGACGAGTACTTATTTTTTATTTAATGAGCTCGAGGAGGGTAACGCATGCTCAATATAAATCACCTTAGGTAAGTCCCTCTTCCTTTATTTAATGAACTGGAAGAAGTAAGGGTTTGGTCCCGTATGGGCCCTTCAATGTATGATTTTTTTAACAAGTCCAAAGAAGGTAAACTCGGTGATTTTTCATGTTTAGAGAGTCTAAAAATAACTTAAAGACGACTCCAGTGTTTTCCTTTTTCTTAATGTTAGTCTCGCGAGGCTGAAAAAGAGATAAATTGTCACTCAAAAGACGCCCTTTCAAACCTTTTAATGAGTGGGAAAGGAAGCAAGATCACTCGGCAATCTTTTCATGTTTAGAGGGTCTGAAAAGAGCTTAAAGACGACTCCAGGGGGTTCCTTTTTCATATAACCTTTACGAGTCTGAGAAAGTGATAAAAGTCTACTCGGTTACATTATCATGTATTTTCGAGTGTGAGAAGGAACTAAGACCAAGCTCGGTACTCTGTCCCCAGCTTGAAAGCTAGTGGCTTAACTCCAGAATGATGATCAAAGGCTGGAGACATGCCCCCCAAGCTTCAATTCATTCACCGACTTTGAGGTTGTCACCAATTTCTGT
>JASDQU010515299.1:55496-71464 GCA_032191745.1 Picea mariana | reverse complement strand
AATGACTTGAAGCAATACAAAACGATAGAAAATGTTTTTTTTTTTTTTTTTTGAAATAAAGGTTTCTGGAAAATAGGACCAGGAATCACACACATTAAACATTCAAATTAAATAAACACAATCTCTTAACATTCAGCATAGTTGAAGATAAAAATTTATGAGCACATAAAAATAAAAGAAGATGACTTACCTGCATAAAGAGAACTAATTTTGCGTTTCGAAAAAAATTATTATTCTTTGAAATATATCAAAAAATAATATTGTCTGTTACATATTCCTAGAAATTTAAATGCGTTTGTCATATACACTAGGATTGGGGCTCCCGCAGACCATAAAAGAAATAAGTACATGAAATTGGACTATAGAAAGAAGAAGTGAGCAACGGTAGAGAGCAAGACCTGAAAAAAAAAGAAATTGGAAGTTATCAGTCTTTGGTTAGACATTTCTATTTAAAGAGGTGGAATAGTTGAATTGATAAACAAAGCAGGATATGATCAGTATAGACTTACACTGGTGGTATATATCTCCCCCTTTGTTATTTGTTTGATGATGCCTTTTTATTGTTGTCATCGACGGCTACTGGAATCGTGCCAACTGCATGTTTCCCTTCGTCGGTGAGCTTGTCGATTGCCCTTTGGAGCCATTCTTCAGTGTAGCCTCTCTGGGGGCCACGTTGATCTCATCCCAGATTTTTATGTTGAAAATCTTCTTTTCTAATTCCCTTAGATCGATAGAAAGATTAAGCAAAGCCTGATCAATTTCTTCATTTTGTACCGAATAGTCCACTAGCCAGTTGTCCACGTCATCTTCACCATATTCAAGGATGTTGTAAAACTTTTTTAAAGAAAACCCCTTAAAATATCAACTTGTTCATCGAAGGCTTGCTTGGTTAAGGGCAAGGAGTTGATGATTAAGTTGGGGTCTTGGACCTCGTTGGTACTTCCGGCTAAGTCTATTTCGGTCAGCGTTCTGAATAATTCTTCTTTCTTTGATACGGCTTGTTCACATGATTGGACAATGAGATGAAGGTTCTTCACTTTCTCTTTCCAACATGCATTTAATTGAGTGATTCAGTTTGGGGAGGGGAGATCTTCTTGTCTTCTTCTCATATATGTCATGTTTCTAACATGGATGCCAAAAGGGATGACCGTGTCTATATAGAAACATTCTTCATTTTTTAAATCCGCCTGCAAATGTTCGTGCAAAGCATGTGCCCTCGTTCCAAGGGAAGCCATACTTTGTGATGTTTCCCAGGCCTGAGTAATCAGCTCCATTCTTCTCTTGACATTCTTCTCCATATAGCCTCTACATGATGCGAGGAGGTTGGAGGATCCTTTTAACTTGGTTGCAGGGGTGGCAGGCATGGTTATTGCTAAAGGACTAGCAAGCAATGGAATAGGTGTTATAGAGAAATCCCCCTGCAGACAAGTGGATTCTCTCTTGGGATCTAGACTCTTAAGACCAAGATAGAAATGGTGTTAACGTTGGTCACTGACATCCTTTTAAACCTAGCTAAACTAATGTATAGAGAAGAGGAAGAAAGGTGTATCTTTTTAACGATGTTCGTCCTCGCACAGTCCGAGTTGAGCTTTGGTCCCCAAGCTCCTCGATAAGTCTTGCAAAACAAACAAAGACAGGACAAGCTTCATATTCTACTAAGATTAGCTTGAAACCAGATCTATCTAAAGTTCATGTAGAATAACAACAACCTTGAAAGAAACAGGCCAAGCACATATGTATATTAATGAGAACAATAGAGAATATTTACAGACCTTTGATGAAGGTGTAACAACCTCTCCCAGCTCTCTGTGTCCAACCCTTTTCTCAAATAATCCACACAAAATGATGATCATTCAATGATATCTCCCTTATGAGATCATAATTTTGATGCCTTCAATCTCCCTCCCTTTCACCATGAGGAGGCCTCCTTATAAAGGCTTGGAGAGGCCTAACCACTTAAGAGATTCTTGGGATAGGTTGAGGATCCTTCTCCTTCAGTTGTGGATCTTCCCTAAGATCGAGCCTTGACCTCATATCCGAATCCAACCAACTCCAGATATGAGGGGGATTCTTCCCTCATTTTCCTCAACAGTCCAAAATTCGCTCAAAAGGGGCCAGCGCTCCCTCAAAATGGGGCACAGAGCATTACAACGCTCCCCCAAAAGAGGGTACAGAGTGTTGGCACTCCCTGACAGTGTATAGGGGAGCGTTGCCTTCCAAAATTGATTTTTGAGTGGTTTTTTCCATGGCAAAAGACTTGTACTCTTTGTCAAATGATTTCTCCTCTTCAAAACCAGTGTTTTGAGGTGTCTTTTAAGTGTTCTTGATAATGTTGTCCAAGACACAACATAGGCAAGATGGCAGTATGATATTTGTGACACTTGCGGCCAAAATGAGACACCTGTGACATTGGTAATGACGACACTAGGCCATCATCATAATGAGTAATTTTGATGTGTAACAGATTGCCCCCCAAAGTGCGAAGTTAGAAGACGAGAAATGATGACTGAAGTACTTTGTAGACTTTTTCGAGCAAGGGTATGGACTCAGAGAACCTGGAAGAAGCTGCACATAACCATCAAACAAATATTATGACATGTTTCAAACCCAAGGAAGGCATACCTATGCTTGAGTGATAAAGACTTTCAAGGTATGGCTGCCATAAAATACACTGCGGATCCATAATTATATTGACAAAAAGGTATAGCCACTGAAGATACAATGTGGATCTATACTCCTATGACCTGAACTGATCGTAGCCACGAAGAATACACAATGGATCTATGAGACGACAAGACATAGCCATGACCAATACAAAGTGGATCTATGTGACAGTATATGTGTCAATGTTCAAAATAAACTCTGTCGCAACCTGAGAAAAGTACATATAAGAGTGATTACTCAACCCAGGGTCTTTCTACCGATCCTAATGTAGTACGAATCTTAACCATGCAAATAGATGTCCTGATGTCGAACATGGCAGAGACCACTTGATTATCGGTCAATGAGGTAAACCGTTAACAAGTGCGAGGGAAATCACCATTGATGTCAATGATTCCCAAGGTACCCTAGTACATTGCAGCGACTGTGAATAGATGAGTTGAAGTTGAACATTCGTGGAATCATCCGATCAGGGGTCAATCATGTAAACCCACTATCGGAAGTGAGGAGGCCTGCCATTGAGGCATGCAGGTCCCAAGGTACTAACTAGTTTCAAAGTCTAATTCCTGGATAATACGCTGAAGTCGACAGGAACAAACTCGTCGAAGGAGGGCCTTGATGTATCCCCCATCAACGACACGAAACCGACACAGAGATGTAATTGGTGGATCAAAAGAACATGGACTGGCATGGGTATTGAAACGAAAATTTGTGATGGTTGACTCTTGAGGCAGATACTTCCCTTGAACACTGAGGCATGACAGTAGAAACATGACATGGACCAAAACACGATAATGCAGTGGATACTGTGACTTTCATCGAGTGACCCAAAGGAGTAAAAAAACTCAGAGGATTGGTTCAATGCAGAAGTTCAACGGATTAAAATGTGTGCAAAGACAAAGTGTCGTGTTCAAGGGCAACCGTAAGAGTGACTGGTGATGTTTTTGAAAACTGGTTGGCTTGCTTCCTTCAATTTTTCCCCCATCCAGATAGACGAGTACTTATTTTTTATTTAATGAGCTCGAGGAGGGTAACGCATGCTCAATATAAATCACCTTAGGTAAGTCCCTCTTCTTTTATTTAAAGGACTGGAAGAAGTAAGGGTTTGGTCCCGTATGAGCCCTTCAATGTATGATTTTTTTAACGAGTCCAGAGAAGGTAAACTCGGTGATTTTTTATGTTTAGAGAGTCTGAAAATAACTTAAAGATGACTCCAGTGTTGTCCTTTTTCTTAATGTTAGTCTCGCGAGGCTGAAAAAGAGATAAATTATCACTCAAAAGACGCTCTTTCAAACCTTTTAACGAGTGGGAAAGGAAGCAAGATCACTCGGCAATATTTTCATGTTTAGAGGGTCTGAAAAGAACTTAAAGACGACTCCAGGGGGTTCATTTTTCATATAACCTTTACGAGTCTGAAAAAGTGATAAAAGTCTACTCGGTTACATTCTCATGTATTGTCGAGCGCGAGAAGGAACTAAGACCAAGCTCGATACTCTACCCCCAGCTTGAAAGCTAGTGACTTAACTCCAGAATGATCATCAAAGGCTGGAGACATGCCCCCCAAGCTTCAATTCATTCATCGACTTTGAGGTTGTCACCAATTTCTGTACTAGATGGAGAAAAAAGATTAGGGTGGATGAAATGAAGGTTCAAATATGATACCTAACGAAAGACTCGACCTAGTATGAGAGGTGGTTGTTTCATTTTTTAACGAGCTTGTCATAGGAAAAGAACTATGCTCAAGGCTCTAGGTTGAATCCCCAGATTTTTGTTTCATTTTTTAACGAGCTTTTTACAGAGAGGAAAAACTATGCTCATAGCCTCTGTTTCATTTTTTAACAAGCTTGCCACAGAGAAGAGAAACTATGCTCGCATACTCTTCTTGATCATGGCTTCCAAGAGGATAATGCTCTAGAAGGACACCAAGTCAAGGGACAAAACTCGGTCATGGATTCCAAGAGATCTTCACTGGATGGAAGAAGAATGCTCTAGAAGGAACACATGTCGAGTGTCACGGCAGGGGTAAGGAGATCAGGCTCCAATAGCCCTACCGAAGAGATCACCATGTCAACTACCAGATCTAAGTCATCGGAAGTTGAAGTCATGGGAGACAACGCCACATAATTGACCTGTGGCAGAGATGATACCGACTGCATATAAGAACTGTTTAGGGAGGTCATTGGGTTGGTAATCAAGTCAGGACCAACGCATGAAAGTTGATCAATAGTCACCATTCTTCCATCTTGCGGGAAAGATATCACACAAAAAAAAGTGGACACAATAGCTTTCATGGCATAGACATAATCTTGCCCAAGGAGTAAATCAATATCCAAGGGGTCTTGGACTACCATGACATCAACAAAGACAGTTTTCCCTCCCAAAGTTATGGGAAACTAAGGAAGGATCCCTAAAGGGTGACAGGTTCTTCTGTTAAAAGCGAACAGAGTCTGGGTAACCGGCACAAGATGAGGATAACCCAAAGCTTGCCAAGCAATAGAGGACAAAATACTAACGGAATGTCTCGACCACAAACCTGTATTGTAACCTTGAAAGGAATGTGAGAGGGAAGATGAGGTCCAGTTGGCACACCCCAATCAAAAAGGATGGCCTCATTACTTGGAGGAGTTTTGCGAGAGAAGGAGGAATTCCCCCCGGCACAGTAGATTCTATATCAACGAGAAAAACGTGGGCAGAATTGGGTTTACTATCTAGTGGGAGAGTAGGATCGATTCATAACTAAATCAAATCGATCACTTGGGTTTCATTCTCCAAGGGGAGAATGGGGTCGATGGATGGAAATGGATCTACTTCTTGGGTTGCACTCTCTAACATGAGAGTGGGATCGACGAAAGATGGGATTGAATCAACCACTTTGTCAACTCGTTCAACTAAGGACGTGATGAGATTGACGACATGATCAACCAGACTCACTGATGAAGGGACCGGAGCAACCACTTTGGCACTCGTCAGAGGAGGAGTGGGATTGACCACGTTGGAACTCTTCAGATGAGGGGTGGGACTGACCAATGACGGGACTGGATCAGTCACTTGGGTTTCACTTTTCAGATGAAAAGTGGGGTTGATTGATGACAGAACTGGATCAGCTACTTTGGTTAGTGGTTCAACCAAGGATGAAACTAGATTGACCACCTGATCAACCAGACTGACCGGGGATGGAACCAGATTGACCATGCCAGTAACTAATGATGGGTTGGGGGAAATATTACGATAACAAGTTGGAAGTTGAAGCTTTTCCAAAAGAGAAGAAGCCTCATCCATACGAGGACAAAGGTGAGAATAATGATCACCTTCTCATAACATACAAGGAAATTTGGCAATTGTCTTCTTCTTACCAACCTTAACGCCACTAGTTGTCGGGGTGTCACCAGCATGTCCAGCAGGGGCCGATGACGTGGAGGGCCACACTTCTAAGACCTTGGGAATACCAGGGCAATCCCTCAGAAAGTGGTCACCCTTACAAAGACTGCAAGGGAATTTGGGTTTCGGATTCTTTGTTGTAGTCTTATCGACCTCACCAACACTCCCAATATGATTAACATTATCCGGTTGCTTGATTCCAACATCTGATGTAGTTGGAGGCTTGGTCCCTTTCTGATTCTTCTTCTTCTCTTTCTGTTTCTTCTTCTTCTTATCAACTTGGATACTCACTTTAGATCTTTCACTAAGCAAAGAAGGATAAATGGAAGGAGACCTGACGGGTGAAGAAGAAGAAAGGTCGACATGAGATTGATGTGTGGGTGGTGTGCTTACATCTGAATCACCTGCATTCAAGATCACCAGAGTGGAAAACAACCATACCGGTAACCCTATTGTGAGACCTGGAAGGCTCAAAGTAGTGATGTAAGGAGGACCAACGTTTCCGTAAGAAGGAAAAACAAAGGGTTCCCCTAGAAAAGGGGTTCCTTCATTGGTCATTCCGGGAATTGATGCCATAAAAATAAAGATCCAACCTAGATTCTACTAGGGAGAACAAACAACACACGCTAAAAATCTAGTAAGCAAGAAAGGAAACAAAACCTTCTCGCAATGAGCACACTAGTTGGTGATGAAATCCAACGTCGTGGGAAAAAAGTAAGAAGGGGCTAAGATAGAGCAAGTGGAAAAGTTACGTTGATGACCTACTTAACAGACTTACACCCTGGTGCAAGCTCCCACACATAATCATGGATACACCCTCCAAGGAGCCCGAGTGAGTGTGGCCAACGTCGATTATAGGTACCGTGAAGACTTGCCCCTCCACAGTCACCTTATGTAAAGACCCTAAAGAGATAGGCCACTAAGGTTACCAACTACACCAATGATGCATAGGGAAACAATCGACAGTATGATCCACGCGCAAGGGTAGGGTATCTAGACCGAAATCAACTTGAAAGGCTTCCACTCATCATTGTGGGTATACCTTCAAGCGACCCCCATAATACACGCAATCTCTACACCAAGACCAACAAAGTAGGGTGAGTAACTCTGTTAGTCTCAATGCAACCTCAGGTTTGACCCTTGTGTGAGAAGGGCTTCCCAGGACAAAATGTAGCAATTGGATTTCACCGCTCCCTCACACAGGATCCTATGTTTGTTTGCAATATTGGAAAGTTATCTTTCACACCTATTCCAAAGCCCTACAACTAATCTAATGTAGGCTTGCTACCAGAAAATGTAAAATTATTGTCTAATCAATTTTATTTTAGCACTTGATTTTTAAGGTTGTTGTTACTCAAAAGGAAAATGGCGTGGACAATATGATGTTTTGACCGACTCGAAAGTTATGCAA
The DNA here is from genome assembly GCA_032191745.1 of Picea mariana. NCBI lineage: Eukaryota > Viridiplantae > Streptophyta > Pinopsida > Pinales > Pinaceae > Picea > Picea mariana. Next base: position 64,014 of record JASDQU010515299.1, on the reverse strand, counting down.
ATAGATGAATATCCAATCCTTTCATTTCAATGAAAGCTATGCCATGAGAAGGAGAAAACATTCATCATTCCAGATGCACAATGTCCCAAAATGCCAAAAAACATGCAATTCCACTACTTCAAATGCAAGCTAGTTCCACTACCCCATTTATCTTCTTTGTTTGATTATGATGTATACAGAAAGTAAATACGAAACCTTCAATGCTCCACTACTTTCAATCAGGAGAAAGAGTCCTATGCAAATGCAAAAGACACGAAGCAAAAGGGCTACAAACAAAGCATGCACTCAAGGCAATGAGGTATGAAAGAAAACAAGTAGAAACTTGTTCTAACAAGCAAGAACTCCATCAAGGATTCTACAACTAATCAAGCATTAGTGGAACACAAATAAAATGCAGAGAAGAATCCAAGAAAAGATAGAGAGAAAGAGAAATCACTCAAAACTGTCCTAACAAAAAGCAGTCGAAAAATGAAATTTCACATTTATGAAAAAGGTTTCAAGCTCCAATCAATACAATAGGGAGTGATAAGCATCAAAAACCATTAAAAACCAATCCAAACAACTTCACAAACCAACCACAGACTCTGGGTAAATATCTCTGCAAAAAAGGTTGCAAAAGACTGAGCAAAAGAAGGCAAAAACTCTCAAAAAGAGACTAGCGCTCCCCCAGAAGGGTGTACAAAGTGTTGCAACGCTCCCTAAGACATTGTAGGGGAGCGTTGGCGCTCTGGTATGGCCTACAGGGGGGGCGTTGGTTCTCCCAGACACTCAGAAAAAGAGCCAAAAACCATGCAAAAACTCACCTAGAATGCATGAAAATTGGTGACATTGCTAGTGAAGGTAGGAGAAGGTTAATGGATGATGAAAAACTAGGAATTTCTTGGGAAAATGACCTCAAATATAAAATGGAATAGTGCATAGATCTTTGAATTCCTTACAACATCTTTCGTACAATTAGATAAAGGAGAAAGCAGTAAATCGACTCCAAACCTCGAAAGAAGAAGAGTGACTCAAAGTAAAGAATAAAGAGATGTCACAAACCTGAACAAAGCATCATGAATTCTTAGAAATCAAGTTGTTGGAGGCCAAAACAAAGACACACTAGGATGGTGATAACCCTGAGCAGAAGAAGCAGCGAAAATTAGACTCTGAGATCAACTCCTAAAAGAGTTTTGAGAAGAAAAACACTAGCGCTCTAGTGTCAAGGGCACTAGAGCATTGCAACACTCTATGGAAGCCTGCAAGGGAGTGTTAGCGCTCTGGTAGTAGAGGCAGGGGAGCATTGGCCTCTCAGAACTCAAAAATTTGCCCAGAAATAAAATAAAAAAAACTCAATAAAATCCAAAAATCCAGTGTGTATGGGATGAATCAAAAGCCAACAACACATCTAAGAATCAGAAACACAGTATGAAGAAGATATAAAGGTGAGAAAATGTCGAAACAAGACCAAGGAAGGAAACCAAAACTGAAATCTTTGGTCCCCAGTGGAGTTGCCAATTTTTGTTACAAAGAAATTTCCCCGCGGACAAGTGGATTCCCTCTTGGGTTCTAGACTCATAAGACCAAGACAGAAAGGGTGCTAACGTTGGTCATTGGCATCCTTTTAAACCTAGCTAAACTAATGTATAGAGAAGAGGAAGAAAGGTGTACCTTTTTAACGATGTTCATCCTCACACAGTCCGAGTTGAGCTTTGGTCCCCAAGCTCCTCGATAAGTCCTACAAAACAAACAAAGACAGAACAAGCTTCATATTCTACTAAGATTAGCTTGAAACCAGATCTATCTAATAGAGACAAGTTCATGTAGAATAAATACAATCTTGAAAGAAACGGGACAAGAACATATGTATATTAATGAGAACAATAGAGAATACTTACATACCTTTGATGAAGGTGCAGCAACCTCTCCCAGCTCTCCTTGTCCAACCCTTTGCTCAAATAATCCACACAAAATGATGATACTTCAATGATATCTCCCTTATGAGATCATAAGTTTGATGCCTTCAATCTCCCTCCCTTTCATAATGAGGAGGCCTCCTTATAAAGGCTTGGAGAGGCCTAGCCACTTAAAAGATTCTTGGGATAGGTTGAGGATCCTTCTCCTTCAGTTGTGGATATTCCCTAAGATCAAGCCTTGACCTCGGATCTGAATCCAACCAACTCCAGAGATGAGGGGGATTCTTCCCTAATTTTCCTCAACAGTCCAAAATTCACTCAAAAACAGCTAGCGCTCCTTCAGAATGGGGCACAGAGCGTTGCAATGCTCCCGCAAAAGAGGGTATAGAGCACTGGCACTCTCTGACAGTGTATAGGGGAGTGTTGCCTTCCAAAATTGATTTTTGAGTGGTTTTTTCCATGGAAAAAGATTTGTACTCTTTTTCAACTGATTTCTCCTCTTCAAAACCAGTCTTTTGAGGTGTCTTTTAAGTGTTCTTGATAATGTTGTCTGAGACACGACATAGGCAAGATGACAGTATGATATTTGCGACCCTTTCAGCCAAAATGCGACACTTGCGACATTGATAATGACAACACTAGGCCATCATCGTAATGAGTAATTTTGATGTGTAACAATAGGAATCAAAGTTTCCTCCAATTCCTTGAGTTGGTCCTTTAATCTGACATTCTCAGCCTCAATGCCTCCAATGGAATCATAAAGAGCATCTTTGGTTGCTCGGTGAAGTAGGGATATTTGGGACAGCCGCATGTTCCTAAGGTTAATCTCTGAACGAGATTTCTCTTTCTTATTTCTTACATCTCTCTTTTCAATAATTAAATTTTTAGACTCACTGTAAAAAACAACGCTCTGGAATACGAAGGATTCATCTTCGTAAAAAAAATCGGTCTCATCTATTTCAATTGGGGGACTATGGTGGATCGCATCCCCACACTGATCAACGTTGCGGAATATGCTATCCAGATCAGTCTCAAGTTTTGTGTCTTCACTTTCAATTTCGAGCTCTTTTGCTTTCCCTACAAACATTTTTTCTCTTCTTCCTCGCGGGAAGCTTGTGAGAACTATCAATTTTACCGCGAGGAGGGTTCTTATCTCCTCCTCTGTTTAAAGAATTCTGGGTTGCTTTTTTACTGGGGTGGGTCGTTGGAGCGATGCTCTGGGATGTTGTACTCTTGGGAGTGGTAGTCAGGTATTGAACACTCTTCTCACCAGGGCATTTCCCTGTTTTTTGTACAATTCAGTGGTTCTTTTCAATGTCTCTAGGTTCCCAGCGCCAGAAGCAGGAGTGTTGTCTTCATTGTCTATGTATTCATTCAAGTGTGTCTGGATAAAATAATTGTTGAAGCCAATTGCTAGTAAATGTTCTAAAAAAAATTCATTAGGGTCGAATCCTCTTAGCCTTTCAACATATCTTAGGTTCAAGTTGTTGAAATGTCCTAGAAATTCGTCAATTTTGTTGACGTTCCTGAACATGAAGTCTTTGACATTCCAAGGTAGAGGAATGAACTATTTTTTTCTCTTCTCATGGAATAAATGCAACCAGTAGTTGTATTGCCTTGTTATTTTTGTAACAAACATTTTGTTTGTAATGTGACATGGAAGGAAAGTAGGATTTTTCTTGAAGCCAAAAATAATTATCACACTGTAATTCTCCATTTTTTCAAGTGTCCCCTTCCTATCCAAAAACTTGGTTGTGTGGCCAGACATGCGAGGAGCATCCTTTCCTAATAATAAATCTTTGAAAACTGAGACAAAGTCATTAAAAACCTCATAAAAACAATGGGAGGCCTTGTGCCTCCACAAGGCCTGGTACTAGAAGGTTGTTGGGTCAAATTCACAGTTTACCTTCTTGGACACAGACAGTTTTGGAAATGGACAACAATGCACTATTGCGAAAACCAAGTAGGATGACATATAAAATTTCTTGTCCTCTTTGAATCGTGACAATTGGGAACAAATTTCAATGGAAATTAACTTTCCCCCATAAAAAATGGCTTGTTCCTTGACTGTGAAATACAAAATATAAAGAATCATGTGAGAAATAATTGTTGTGGATTCCTATCCCGTTATTCTTGTAAACAACCAGGCAATTTCCCAGAATGGATTTCTAAATGAACTAACATGCAAGCTTGTGATATCTTCAGGAACTGTCGTTGGGTCGTCTAGGAACTCCGACAAGAGGTCCAACCCATTATCATGTTTTTTTAGGAACTGCTTGCAGACTTCTCTTCTAAAGGTCAATGTTGGCTCCAACAATCTTAACATCTTGTAGAAGACCTAAGGTGACAAAGAAACAGGAGAGTGGTCCCGCAGTGGAATAATTATTTGGCCTGAAATATATCTCTCGGTGCACCAAGAAACCACCTCCTTATAGTCAAAAACTTCAGGGACACAGCCTACACGAGCAATTCCAGAGGTCCAAATTACTTTGTTCTGGGCGGAAGGGGATGAGTAGTAAGAGTATGCCCTGGACCACTGGAAGTTTTGGGCCTCACACCTGAATATGTTCACTGTATCTCCACAGAAATGTTGTCGAGTTGGTGCCATAATCTTATGAGAATGTTTGTTTGCTCCAGACGATGCTTGAAATGAACAGTTGGAGGGGATTATATAACCCTTCCCAAATGTTGGTCCAATGTGTGTGAATGGGAGATCTCCTCGAGCCTTTTGCTCATTAATGACAACTTCTATGGTTGTTGCATGAATATATGTTAGCATTAAAGCTTATTAATTGCATACTTAGAAGTGTGAAGGTGGTGGGTATAGCGAAGAGAAATTGAGGATTGGAGGTTTCGTGAACTCTCCAACCCGACGAGCTGCAAAAGACATTCCATGATGTTTGAAATGAACACTCGGAAGAGATAATATAACCCTATGCAAATCTTGGCATAATGCGTATTAATGGAAGATCTCCTCGAGCCTTTCGCTCATCAATGACAATCTTTATGATTCCTGCATGATGAGTTGTTAGCATTAAAGCTTACTACTTGCATATTTAGAAACAAGTGCGAAGGTGGCGAGGACGGGGAAGAGCAATTAAGGAATGGCTAAGTATGAAAAGCGGTCAGTTAGGCTTCAAAATAGGGTTACAAGGGATAATCAAGAGAGGTGAGGGCCCAACGGTCAAATTGTATGTCTCAAAAAATTTGAGTGCAAAACATGTAAAACGGAAGAGGGCATGATGGGGCAGTCCAGCGGTCAATTTGTATATCACGGAATTTCGGGTGTTGTTTGTAGGTCACGGAACAATGGAAGCACAATATTGAGCCCGCCTATCCGGGAACCCACAATCTAAAAAGTGGCTAAGTATGGAATAGGGAAACGGTCAGTCGAACTCGTTTTTGCTAATATATTTAAATTTGTAATAGATATCCCATTACCTGGCAAGATCTTTTCTGCATGTTTCTGGACAAGTTGTGTAGGTATAGTCAGTCTGACTGTCTCCTCGAGGATTTTACTCATTAATAACAATATTTATGGTTGTTGCATGGTGATTTGTTAGCATTAAACCTCAGTTATTGCATACTTGGAAAGAAGTGCGAAGGTGGCGAGCATAGGAAACAACGATTAGGAATTGGAGATTTCATGAACCTGCCAACCCGACAACCCGTGAAAGAGATTCCAAGAAATTGCCAAGTATGGAAAGCATACGTACGAGCTTCAAAATAGGGTGACAAGGGTTCCCCAGGAGACGTGAGGCCTCGACGGTCAAATTGTATGTCTCAGAATGTTTGAGTGCAAAATGTGTAACACGGAAGAGGGGATGATGTGGGAGTCTGGCAGTCAATTTGTATATCGCGGAAATCTGGGTGCTATTTGTACGTCACAGAACAATGGAATTGCAATCTAGAGCCTGCCTGCCTGGGAATCCACGATCGAAAAAGTGGCTAGGTTTGGAATGGGGAAGCAGTCGGTCGGAGTCGAGATATAAAAGCATGAGTGCAAATGTGAACTTGTGAGTCCACCAACCCGCGTAGTTAGACATTTTCAGAAAAAACAACTAAGTAACCAGAATGAGAAAATAGAGGGGAAAAAGAAACAAGAATTTGGTTAAGTATAGAAGAGGGAAAAGAAGGGATAATATATTGAAATTTGTAATAGATACCCCATTACCTGGCAAGATTTTTTCTGCATGTTTCTGGACAAGTTGTATAGGGATAGTCAGTGTGACTGTCTCCTCGAGCCTTTTTCTCATTAATGACAATATTTACGGTTGTTGCATGATGAGTTGTTAGCATTAAACCTCAGTTATTGCATACTTGGAAAGAAGTGCCAAGGTGGCGGGCACAGCAAACAACGATTAGGAATTGGAGATTTCGTGAACCTGCCAACCCGACGATCCGCGAAAGAGATTTCAAGAAATGGCCAAGTATGGAAAGCATTCGGACGGGCTTCAAAATAGGGTGACAAGGATTCCCCGGGAGACGTGAGGCCTCGACGGTCAAATTGTATGTTTTGGAACTTTTGAGTGCAAAATGTGTAACACGAAAGAGTGGATGATGTGGGAGTCTGGAAGTCAATTTGTATATCACAGAAGTCCGGGTGTTGTTTGTAGTTCACGAAACAATGGAAGTGCAATATAGAGCCCACCTGCCCCAGAATCCATGATTGAAAAAGTGGCTAGGTATGGAATGGGGAAGCGGTCAGTTGGAATCGTGATATAAAAGCATGAGTGCAAATGTGAACCCGTGAGTCGACCAACCCACGCAGTTAGACATTTTCGGAAAAATGACTAAGTAACCAGAAAGAGAAAGTAGAGGGGAAAAAGAAAGGGGAATTTGGTTAAGTATAGAAGAGGGAAAAGAAGGGGATAAAAGAGAGTGGGAAAATAGAAAAGTGGAAGGCAATTTTCATAAGCGGGAATTGGTCTCAAACAAGCCCCATTGTTGGAAAGTCATCATTTTCTAGTCCAATATTTTATCCACTTACTTGTTTTCTATTGTGCTTGTACCATTAAAAAGGGTGTGAGAAAATGCTTTTCTAAAGATTTGTTTTTATTGCAACTTGTGCGAGTAATTGTGTTCTTGATACATTGTTTAATGCCTTGAAATATTATTTTAAGTATTAAACTTCTTGAATGATGATTTGTTAGCATTAAAGTTTAATAATTGCATATCTAGAAATAAACTTAGTGTACTATCAACTTGACCGTAAGTATCACAATGATGAACTTGAATTTTAATATTGTGGTTGATTTCATAGCCCCATTTGACTTCAGCTACCATATATCATTTTTTTTTTCAAAATATTTGTGAAGAAGGAATTTGGTAATTTCATTAATAAAGTAAAAGTGATCAAATAGAGACCAGGGGATCAACAACTAATAAAATGTTTCCTTTTGGCATAAAGGAATCAAGGAAGTGAAAGGGAGATAAGAGATCGCTTTCTCAGCAAGGTTGAGATGAAAACGAAACTTCTTGGACGGGGCCCCAACACCCGCATCGTGAATTATTGTTGCTATGCTCTATCTGCATTACGAATAGAATTGAATGTTGGTTTGAAACTGTCTGAAATTCATTTATGTTTCCATAGAAGCCTCATGTGATCTGTTAAGAGCCAAATATCAATATAGCCTAGAAAAACCTCAGAATAAGTACTCAACGCCTTGAAAAATAGATAATTTCATATAATAAGCCTCTTCGAGGGGGAAACCTCCTTTTACCCCACATAAATTTTCAACTACAAGATGATTCCAAATGAAAATGTCTCATTGGTATATATAGGAGACTAGGAGGTATAATTACAACTAATGGAATACATCCGACATAAATAAAATAACATTACTAATGTAATATGCCACAATTAAGGGGTAATGAGCCAATATTAGGGCTTAACATGCCCCTCCCCTTGAGACAAGTGTTGTTCGCAATGCTTGAGTAACTCTGGATGCTTCTGTATAAAAGACTCATCTTCCCAAGTGGAATCTTCAGCCGATAGTTTCCTCCATTTAATGAGATACTCTGAAATGGATCTATTCCTTAGCTGGCGAATTCTTGTGTCAGTGATGGATTTAGGCTCCAATATGATTTTTCCTTCCTCATCAAGTTATGGCAATATAGTTTGAACTGGGATCTTGTCGCCTATAACCTTCTTTAAGCATGAAACATGGAAAACTGGGTGTACTCATGAAGATGCAGGCAACTCCAATTTGTATGCCATAGTACCAATCTTTTTAAACACCTTATAAGGGCCATAATACTTTGGTGATAATTTATTATTCTTCTTGGCTTGCTTGAGGGACATCTGTTTGTATGGTTGTAGTCTTAAAAACACCCAATCCCCTACTTCAAAACTTCTTTCACTACGATATTGATCTGCTTGTTGTTTCATGCGATTTTGCGCCATGGTCAGGTTGTCCTTTAAGATTTGGAGAACTTGTTGTTGATTCTCGATGTGATCTTCCACTGCCTGAACCTTAGATTTTTCTTTTAGAGAAGAAGTGATGGAAGGAGGGTGGTATCCATAGAGTGCCATAAATGGTGTCATTTTTGTTGCAGTATGAAAGGAAGTGTTATACCACCATTCTGCCAAGGGTAACCATTTGAACCATTGTGTTTGTTTA
>JASDQU010515299.1:40096-53847 GCA_032191745.1 Picea mariana | reverse complement strand
TAATGGAATAAAGATGACATAAATAAAATAACATTACTAATGTAATATGCCCCAATTAAGGGGTAATGAGCCAATATTAGGGCTTAACACAATCTTGTTGGCAGCAGGCCGAAGTGGAAAGAAGGATGATCATGGGAAAGAAAGAGTGCAGAAACGGAAGTAACAGCTGGAAGGAAACACATCATGCACACATCCAAGAAAGCATGCACAAGGAGAGCGACAGCTGGAAGGAGGAGAAGCACGCGCACATGAGAGGAAGACCTAACGTCGGTAGGGTTAGGGTTTTGGTAATTTATTGTAATGGCCGAAGAGCCAAAGATGTATAAATATCAATACTGAGGTATTATAGAGAGCCCTCGATGCATAGGTATCATAAGTTGGATTTTTGCATTGTTCAGATGATTGTTACATCATAGATATGCACGAGTCGATGCGAATTGTAATGTTGTTATGTATTATTTTGTAAGTTGCTAAGCTAGAGGAGAGGAGAGAAGGGAGATCTAAGGATTAGATCATAGGCTGAGGAGCTTGGTGCTATCTAGTTCGCCTCATATGGATCTTACCCATCTGAGGAGAATTGTAAGTGCGCGGCGTCGGATATGCAGAACTACCATAATAAAAGAGCCAAGAGACAAATATTTGTGGACGTAGCCTGGGAGGGGGTGAACCACGGTAACATCTGTGTAATAGAATGAATGCATGCATATCTTTACCATCTTTTCAGTAGTTATTTGTTATGCTTAATGAATGAATGAGTTGTTACATTGCTTATTGAAATACTGTTGCGATGTTGAGGGAATAAGTCGGGAATAACAGTAGGTTGCAATCACAAGTTATAATAAATGGTCCAGAATACAGATCCCATATCTTGCGCTCAATCCTAGGCTGTAAACACATGAGTCTTACAACCACCCATTAAAGCTATCTCAGGTGAGACTATGCAGCGCATTTTGCATGTTGCGTTGCCTTCTGGTTTACTAGGAGGGCCGATAGTTTTAGAGGCTTTTGTTGGAAACCCGAAATACATGAACCCTGGGTCAATAACTCAGATGATAGAGAAGAACTAGTAATTAGTAACCAACAAATGAGTTCGTTGTCGTTGGAAGGAATAGAGCAGGATTGAGTAGATGAGATGAGAGGAGCGAGAAATGAGCAAATAAAAGAAGAGAGCAATGAGCCATTAGAAGGGGATGTTGATATCATGGAACGCCACACAAGCAGAAATCGAAACTTGGTTGAGAACGAAAGAGATAGAGTTTGCACAGAAAGATAACAGAAACCTTAGAATCACACCTCGCAAATATTTGGACAAATACGTGTTTACTAATTTGCACGAAGTCTTTTTCTGTGATTTTTCGCATCTATTGCAGGAGTGGATACTAAGGTTGAAGGATAACCATGTGACGAACTGGATTTGACAGTTAGAGTGGACCCCAGTACATATTGAGCAGTTATAGCAGGTGAACAACAAATTCACCCGCGCAGTAGACTTTTGGCTTGATAGTATTGTGGCAGGCTTCATAACAGAGTTTGCACTTGACACAATGAAGTCATACAGCGCAACGGAGCAAGAATTTCTACGCATACCTCAAGGGAGGTACATTCGATCACTGTATACTTCAATTAAGATATTGTTATATAACAAAGGGGTAATGACAATGGAATTAGACAGCTAAACCTCCCTGCGTGCATGGGGGAAGGGGGGAAGCACTGACAGAGTGAGGATATATGGAAGGAGGGAAGGATAAAGGCAAGAAGGAGGAGGAACCCTTGGACCCGATCACGATGGACGATGACCAGATCAAGTGGATCTTGGCGTCAACGGGAAAGACGCGTAGCGGAGCACCCTACCAATACAAGGTGAATACCAAGAAGAGAGCTATAGCTGCGAGGGAAGGCTTGGTGAGTGATGAGGAAGAGGTAGAAGATCTTCGGGCTGTGGAGCAGATTGAGGAAATCCTGAGCGCAACATATGAGAGGAAAACAAGAGGTCCAAGAACAAGAGGAGAAGGCAACCATCCTATCCATATTAATGTCAGTGTGGAACCCATAAACCCATGTGCGAATAATACACCAAAGAGAACACCACCATTTAGACAACCGCAGTTTGGAGGAAGTCCAACAGAAGGAAGTACATCTACACAAGGAACAACAACTGGAGGAGCCAGTTCATGCAGCACTAGTCAAGTATCTACACCATGTGAAGGAGGTAGTAGTTCAGTATTCAGAATGGCAAGACACGATTCTACCATCAGGTTACCAGAATTTCAAGGAGAAGCAGCAAAAGACCCTGAGAAGGACTTGTTCATTTGTGCAAAGATCTGGGAAGCAAAAAAGATCACTGATGAAGATACCAAACTTGCGCAACTAGCTATTACGCTAAGAGACCACACACTAGACTGGTACATGAGTCTAGATACAAACAGTGCCCCTGGGACGACCAAGACATTGGTAGACATTAAGAAGTTACTGACTAATGAGTTCCAGAAGCCGAGTTCAGAGGATCAGTACATGAACGAGATGATCAAAATAAGATAGAAACTAGGAGAGTCTGTATGGGATATTGATAAGAGATTCAAGAGAATGACGGAAAAGTTAAAATACCTCATGATCGATGTGCAGCATCAGCACCTGTTTGTCAATTCACTACTCCCACACTTAAAATACCCTTTACGACAACAAAAATTTCAAACACAGGCAAAGGCTCTGCAGGCAACCTTGCAACTGGAAGAAAACCAATACTAATAGACAGACCCAGCTATCGAATAATTGAAGGAGGATTTGAAGAATCTCACGTTCCAGCTAAACCAGAATAAGAACAAGGACAAACAAGAAGTCATTTGGTGTACCACGTGCAGGACGGAAGGACACCATAAGAACGAATGTCCAACATTCGCGTAGTATATGGCACCAGGAATGCCAAATCCATTACCAATGGGAGGATTATGGTGCGAAATATGAAAGGAACCAGGTCACGACCCTTATCACTGCACGATGATGTAGAAATACCAAAGAGTTCATATTGCACCTTTTGCAAGTCAGTGGCCCATGACGATAAAGATTACAGGACTATGGAGTTGATGCGAGAAAGGACATTAGATGCATATATGGTATAGGCCGAAATGATGATTGGGCAAGCAACGCCACATTTCAATCAATATCCATCTCCATAAAACACTGCGCAACAACAGTATAATACTACACAACAACCATACAATAATGCACAGCCGCAGTACAACCTGACACAACCTCAGTACAATATCACGCAGTATAATCAAGCACCTCAGTGTAATGTGCCGAGAGGTGATCGAGTAGGCTACAGAGGAGGAGGACGAGCGAGAGGAGGTTTCAGATGAGGTAGAGGACCAGTCACATGTCACATTTGTCAGCGACCGAGACATTATGCAAGGGAATGTCCACTTCCACCAGCAACTTATATGTATTGTCGCACATCGGACAACGATACAGAGGAATGTCTGACACTACTAGTGAATATTCAGGAAAAGAGGAACCATAACAATCAGAATGTTCAGTGGATTTCAGCCGAAGCAAGGGATGAAGGACAGAATCTCAACATAGTTACCCGTGAAGAAGCTTAAATAGGCACTGACATAGTTCAACGAGAACCAACGTAGAACCAATGGGTAAAGAAGAACACTGAACCAAGAAAGCAGTGTGACATGCAAAAGGAAATGGAGACCTTTAAGGAGGCTAGACAATAATTTCATAAGGAGGACACATCGTCGACTTCAATTGCGCAACCACATAAGGAAGCACCGGAATATGAGATGCCTCCATCATTGGATCATACCAACGAAATACAGCCCATGGGACAAGTAAGTACAATCAAAGGCTTTTTGCAATCATGTGTAAAAGTATTAAGTGATCCATCATCTGTGAAAATATTGCAAAACATCCTATAAAAGTGTAGCAATGAGACGAAAGGAAAGCTAGAACCTAAAACAGTTAATCACCTACACACAAAAAGAAGAACAAGTAGGGAATTTAGACTGAATGCTAACATTGAGGATTTCAATATGGGAGACATTATACTGGATCTAGGATCTAAAGTGAATGTATTACCAAAGAAGACATGGAAATGCATGGGAGAGCCCACATTAGGATACTCACTTGTTCAATTGAAACTAGCAAACCAACACAGATTCCTACCAATAGTTAGACTGAAAGGAGTGACAGTAGATCTTGATGGAGTGCACACTAAAGAAGATTTCAAAGTCATTGAAATAGTGGACGACACAACACCTTACCTGGCATTGCTTGGTCTGGATTGGGCGTTTGACAACCAGGCCATAATCAATTTGAAGATCAGGAAAATGGCATTTGATTCCGGAGAATATAGGGTCATCGCGCCATTAGACTCATCATAAGGGGAGAGGTTTGTAGAACCTACTTGCCTAGACTTAGAGGAAATCAGTCAGTTGTACAGAACAACTGCGCGCGATGAGGATTATGTAAACCCAACTACAGATGGGGTACTCAGTTGGCGGAGCATTACTTCATGCACAACAGACTCAGACATTGGTTTAGAGAACTTGCAGCAGAGGCTACACGAAGTATCCACGCAAAGATGTGCAAGAATAGACTGCGTAGTAAGATGGATAGGCACAGAAATCTGAGAACCACCCAGCTTCCATGGAATAAAAGATTTGGAAACATTCTTGACACAGTCCAAAGACGTAGTGTTAGAGAACCAAAGACTGTTAGCACTTGACTTAGCACTAAAGGTCACACCGGCAAGATGGTGGAGCACACACAAAGAGACAATCACAGACTGGTACCAATGTAAGCGGTTACTGTGCATAAGGTTTGGTGCAGAACAGAAAAACAACAAACAGCGGAAATATGAAGGACACGGAGCACCAGCGGAACACTTGGAGGCGTGTAGAACGTTGTGGAAAATGACACCACCAGAGGAATGGCCTCGTCACTTCATACATACTCTCGAGGGCATACCAGTGAATTGGTATACAGACCAAGAATTGCGTAAAGGAACTACGACATGGACGACATTGCGACAAAATTCACAGTCACTTTCTAATTCGAGCATGAGAATCCCAACATAGATGCATACCTTAAATGGATCAGAGGAGTAATATTCATCAAAGAACCAGAAATAGAATTTATCACAGAAGAGCAACAACGGAATAAACAAACAGTCAAGGAACTATTATCATGTTACCATGTACAGGAGGAAGCACCAGACGAAGACGATCCATGCGATATTCAGATCGAAGAAGTAGAAGGCGAAAGAGATGTGGAGGGCCCAACCATCGAATCAGAAGTCATTTCCGTGCCAATCAAGGTAAAGAAAGTTAACATCAGGATAGCTAAGTAGCCCAAAATGGCCAGCGTTGGAGATTACTGGGACGAGAAAACAATAGAAAGTATCACAGAGTTGTTACGTGAATACAATGACCTCTTTCCCACAACATTCACAGAGATGAAGGGTATAGCCGGAGAACTGGGAGAAATGAAGATACCACTCAAACCTGAAGTGAGACCTATTAGATAACGACCCTATAGATTGAACCCCATATACAAAAAGAAAGTTAAATATGAGATCGACAGGATGCTCGAAGTCGGCATCATAGAACCAGTTGAGGAGTCATAATGGATAAACCTGATGGTAGTACAGGACAAGAAACAACCCTATAGACTGAACCCCATATACAAAAAGAAAGTTAAATATGAGATCGACAGGATGCTCGAAGTCGGAATCATAGAACCAGTTGAGGAGTCATAATGGATAAGCCTGATGGTAGTACAGGACAAGAAATAAGGAAGAGGAATCAGGATAAGCGTCTACTTGAGGAAGTTGAATGATGCATGCCTACATGACCCGTTCCCTACACCGTTCACAAATGAAGTGTTAGAGAACATGGGAGGACATAAAGCTTACTCATTCGCTGATGGATTCTCAGGCTACCACCAGATTAAGATAGCACATGAGGATAGACACAAGACCACGTTTGTGATAGAATGGGGATCTTATCAGTACACGGTCATGTCGTTTGGACTGAAGAATGCACCAACAATATTCTCCAGAGTAGTCATTGTTGCATTTAAGGAATTCATCCATCAGTTTCTTGAAGTATACCTGGATGATTGGACAGTCTACAGCCTATTGAAAAACCATGTGGAAGTTTTACGGCTAATGTTAGAAAGATGCAGACAGTGCCAGATATCACTGAATATCAAGAAATGCATATTTGGAGCACTCTTTGGGATACTACTGGGCCACATAGTATGAAAACAATGTTTATTAGTAGATCCAACAAAGATCTCAGTCATTGTTAACTTGCCAGCACCAAAAACAGTCTGTCAGCTAAGATCAATGTTAGGACACACAGGATATTACAGGAAATTCATCAAAGGATATGCGCAGATTACAACACCAATGGAAAAGTTGTTAAGGAAGGATACAAATTTTTAGTGGAATGACGAGTGTCAACATGGTCTGGATACCTTGAAGGAAAAGATGGTTACCACGCCGATATTAGTATTTCTAGACTGGGAAAAGACATTCCATGTGCATGTAGATGCATCAACGATAGCACTCGGAGCTATCTTGGTGTATCCAGGAACAGGAGACTTGGATCACCCAATAGCGTTCACAGGCAAAAAGTTATCAGACTCAAAACATAAATATAACATGACAGAAAAAGAAGGCCTGGCCATGGTCTATGCATTGTAGAAATTCAGACATTACTTATTGGGAAAGCACTTTAAAATGTTCACAGATCACTCATCCCTGAAATACCTCATCAACAAGCCAGTGTTGAGGAGGAGAATCTTTCGATGGTTACTACTATTCCAAGAATTCAACTTTTAAGTAATAGTTAAACCAGGGAAATTAAATGCATGACCTGACCACCTGTCGAGGGTCACAAATGGAGAAGAACCTACGAATGTAGAATACAAATTTATAGATGCACAGTTATTCTCAGTATAGATTGTTGATGAATACTTCACAGATATCATTCAGTACTTGAGTACAGGTACTACGCCACAATACTATAGCATCGCATAGAAGAAAAACCTGGTAGTCCACGTTGTCGACTATCAACTGATTGTCAGACAGTTATATAAAATGGGCACAGATAACATCTTGAAAAGATACACATTAGAGCATGAAAGACCAAGAGTCTTAGCAGAAGCCCACGAGAGAATAGTAGGAGGGAATTATGCGGATAAATCTACCGTGTAGAAGGTATTGCACGCAGGACTATGGTGGCCAACGATTCACAGAGACTCGAAGGAGTACTGTCAAAGATGTGATGTTTGTCAAAGGGTAGGCAAACCCAATAGAAGGGACGAGATGCCATTACAAACACAAGTAACATTACATGCATTTGACAAGTGGGCAATAGAATTTGTGGGACCAATCAACCCACCAGAAAAAAGAACAAGGGCTAGGTACATTATCACTGCGACAGAATATTTAACAAGATGGGCGGAAGCTGCACCAGTAAAAGATTGTAGGTCAGAAACAACAGTGCATTTTTTGTTTGAACAAGTAATCACTCGATTCGAGTGCCCAAGATTTTTGATGAGCGACCAAGGCACGCACTTCATAAACAACACCATCAGGGTGATGACTGAAGAGTTTGAAGTCCATCATCAGAAGAGCACACCGTATCATCCACAGGCAAATGGCACAGTGTAAGCCTTCAACAAAATTCTGGAGAACGCACTGACAAATATTTGTAACGTCAACAAAGATGACTGGGACCTCAAAGTACCGGCAGTATTATGGGCATACAGGACTAAATGCAAAAATTTGTCAGGGCACACGCCATTTAAACTGGTTTATGGCCAAGAAGCAGTAGTTCCATTAGAATTTTTAGTACCCAGCTTGCGCGTAGCATCTATCACACAAATGACAGAACGAGGCACAGTACAGGAGAGACTGAATCAGTTATTGACCATGGAGGAAGACTGAATCTTGGTAAGATTCCATCAACAAGTGCATAAAGCAAGAGACAAAGCTTGACACGATAAACACATCAAGAAGAAAATGTTCAAGGAAGGGGATCTAGTATTGATGTATGACAACAAATCGTTACAACACCCAGGAAAGCTTAGAATGCATTGGTTAGGACCATACAAAGTAATATCTGTTACAAACAGAGGTGTTGTACAGTTAAGAGATTTAGCAGGCGCAGAACTCAGAGGAATGATCAACGGGATCTGGCTAAAGCTGTACAAGGACAGTCGACCACCCACTGCACAGTAAGTAAAAAAAAAAAAAAAAAAAGAAACAAAACTAAAAAGGATGCAGTACGCCAGAAGTAGAAAGGCCACATGAATTTAGAAACATGAATGTGCCAAAGACAAGAACAATGGTTACATACAAAGGGAAACAAGTGGGAAAAAGAAAGGCGGCAAAAGCAACATGACAAGACGGCACTAGGCAAAATTAAAGAGAGGCAAGGATCGATGGGACGCCACATTAATCGCACCAACAGAACATGGGACAATAGGAGTAATGGTAAGTACGAAACCGTTGAAGATGCATTGAATCTGCAATTAAGGTGCATTTAACCCATAACCAAGAAAGCGTACTCGACAAGCTTCATGGGAAAGCCATACAACACACGGACGCGGGAGCCCATAGTCTATTCATGAAGACAGAGTAGACAGAGAGAAACAGAGGCGAAAGAAAACAAAGAGATTTCACAAAGACCACAAAGATCGTTCGAGTCTAACAACCATTTGATACACACCACGATGGCACTGCCCAAGCAAGCAGAAGTGAGCCAGACCACAAGACAAACCAGAGTTCAAACCAGGTCACGAGGATAGGTCAAAGAAGGTGAACAACAGTTTTCGGAGGTCATCAATATTGACGAAATCCCATCCCTAGAGAGGATACCAGTAAAACCCACACCGATACTGGAAGAAATTCAGTAGCCAGCAGTGGAGGCCACCAATGTAGATACGGCCGTAGCGGTGTAGGAACCGCAGAACCAAGAAACAGAAACCCAAAAGGAGGTGCAACCAAAGAATACAGAAGCAGCTCCGAAAGGTAATGGCATGACATCGAATCTGACAACAACAGTGGAGCCAGATGAGTCTCAAACGACCATATCAGAACACCCAGCAGGGGAGACCGCAGATGATGTCTCGGCTTGGCCGAAATGGCATATAGAGGAACAACTGGAAGCCGTTGGAACTTCGATCCAACCACTGCAGCAGAAGGACAAGATACAGATACCAAGTTCACCCCGCAAGAAACCTGCAATAGAAATTGTTCTACCACGCATACCAGCTAGGGTACAGGTAGGACCAGAGCCACTAGGTCACGTTGGGAAGTTCAAATACTCAGAACATGATGTAGCAAATGAAGCCAAGTTCCCATAACTTGCGCAAAGGGTATTTATACAGACCATAGGCACAACTCAGCTTGGAGAAACGATTAACCAGCCATACCAATGGGCAACTAGGCTGGAGAAAACATGAATCTTAGGTCTGTTGAGGCTACCACATTTTGGCAGAGGCTAAAATGCAACAGCATGCGTCAAGCAGCTGTTATCAGTCACACATGGAGGGGACATATGGCTGGACAAACCCATCCCCATGAATGTTGAGCTTATTGCACAAATAACAGGCTTACCAATTCGGGGTATGGATCCCGTGTTGGTTTTGGACGACAAATCCAAGGAGAAAGCGTTGGCAAAAGAAATGAAGAAGAAGTATGGCACCGCTAGGGGGACGAGAGGCATCATCATCAAACAGATCAACAATGTAGCCACACAATTGAGCACACAAATCTTAGCCTGCAAGTTGCTAAGAAAATGTCGCAGGGAGGAAGTACCAGCTGGAGTCATTGCAATTGCGGCCCAGTGCGCAGAAGGCACCTCAATGAGTTGGGCGCCATACTTACTGAACTTATTCCTAGAGGACTGCAAGGATGCGCAGGACCTAGGCGCAGAGTTCCACTACTCATGGCTAATTACTTTAATAGCCTTCATGGGAAGGTGAGAACCAAACTATGTAGTTTTTTGTACCAGACCACAGCCAGCGGGAACGAGATATCTATTGTTGAAAGCAAGGCCGAACGCCAGGCATAAGAGGGAGAATCGGATCATATTTGAAGCATACATATGAGACATACAGGAATCCATCAGCCGATCATGGAGAATAACACCAGAGGCTGTCGCGCGATATGCGAACATCACCAATTTCCAGGCCACATGACAAGCAATGTGGATATAGGCAAGGTAGGATCTGGATGAACAATGACTACAAATGCACTACTGCATTACATAGGGTGATATCGATATGGTCATCATCAAATGGCTTGACGAATGGAATATTCCAGCCATCACCCAGGAAATGTTGGAAAGAACGACAGAAGGAGAGGCAGAGCAGGGGTAAACGCAGCCTCCGAAAATCCAAATGCCCAAGTGACCAAGAACGGGCCAAGGTAAACCAACACAGATAGACGAAGGACCAAAGAAGACAGGAACCTAGAAGGGGATGAAGGAGAATACACAGCCGACCAAGGGACAATAGAAACAGACTAAGGGAATGCAGGAGAGCGCCTCAAATCCCAACACACAAGAACCAGGGGGAAATAAGAGACCAACCACATAGGCAGGAGGAGCGTGCAAGAAGTAAAAGGCATAAAGAGCACCACCAGAATACACGATTACGGAGGACGATGGGGACATGATCGATAGAATGGTCTAGGATTGTCTAGCCAAGGACTTCGACCATGCAACACATCACAGGGACAAATTGCAAAAACAGCTGGCAGAAATGGGATAATTCCTTAATAAATTCGGGGAAGTACAAATAGCAAGCAACAATAGGAGCATAGAGCCATCAACACCACAGACCGACGAAAGAGTGGAGGTAGAAGAACGAGATCCAGTCCACTCATTACCACACGCAAACGCAACGGTCTACATCACACCTAGCATGTTGCGCATGGATGAAATCATGGGGCAGACACCCTTGAAGGATTTAAACCACATCCAATTGGTCTTGACACGGATGCCGTCAAGGGCACT
Organism: Picea mariana; assembly: GCA_032191745.1. NCBI lineage: Eukaryota > Viridiplantae > Streptophyta > Pinopsida > Pinales > Pinaceae > Picea > Picea mariana. Next base: position 42,808 of record JASDQU010515299.1, on the reverse strand, counting down.
ACACAAGTTACAGGTTAGCATCGACCACGAGGTACAGTCTTGTGCACACAGAAACTTAGTCGAGTTACAACAAGCAACAAAGAAGCAGGAGGCGCTAGAAAAAGTTGGTGAGTAGGCCAAGTTCGAAAATCGGGAGGAAAAAGAACGCAGGAACGAACTGGAACGAAGAGTAGGAGGAATTTTTGAGAAACTTTCAAACATCGTGCAAGGGAATGAACTTCCAGTAGAAGAAAAGATTGATTAGATTGCACAGGCCATCGAGCAATATCAGAAGGAGATGGAGAATCTCTGAGAACATCTCATACCCACCACTCCATCGGCAGTGAAGGAGCAAAGGAAGCAAGAAGCAACAATGCAGCTGTAGGAGATAGAGCAGCAGGTTAGCATAGCAACTGACTTGTTCGATAAAGCAGTGCAACTTTGGACACGGTTGGAGGAGGATCCACAGGTTCAACGATGGGACAAGGAAGAGGAAAGGATCAATGCAGTGATCCAAGAGCTCAAGTAGAAGTAGAAGACCATACCAATCCCAGAACATGTCAAAGGGACATAGAAGATTAAGAAATTGCAGGCAGAGCTAATCTCTGCACAAACCTAGAAACATGAATGTCAGGCTCAAATGGAGCCATTACAGGAGCAGGTAGCAGAAGTACTGGCACAGGCAGAGGAAGATAAGACACATATAGCACAGACCCAGGCAGAATGTGCAGTATTTTTAAGCGATGAAGTGGCAGTCCAGGTAGTGGACACAATCAAGGATAAGACCGCACATGCATTGACACAAACAATAGAGCTCAAGGAAAAGTTCTAGATGATCACCAAAGATATCGAGGAAGCTTAGAAGGATTAGGTGGCTTGGGACGACCCACATGTCAGTGTTGGGGGCCTGTTGGCAGCAAGCCGAAGTGGAAAGAAGTATGATCATGGGGAAAGAAAGCGTGCAGAAACGGAAGTAATAGCTGGAAGGAAACACAGCATGCAAGAAAGCATGCACAAGGAGAGCGACAACTGGAAGGAGGAGCAGCACGCACACATGAGAGGAAGACCTAATGTCAGTAGGGTTAGGGTTTTAGTAATGTATTGTAATGCTTGAAGAGCCAAAGATGTATAAATACCGATGCTGAGGTATTATAGAGGGCCCCCGATGCATAGGTATCATAAGTTGGCTTTTTGCATTGTTCAGATGATTGTTACATCATAGATATGCATGAGTCAATGCGAATTGTAATGTTGTTATGTATTATTTTGTAAGTTGTTGAGCTAGAGGAGAGAAGGGAGATCTGAGGATTAGATCGCAGGCTCAGGAGCTTGGTGTGATCTAGTTCACCTCATATAAATCTTACTCATCTGAGGAGAATTGTAAGCGTGTGGCGTCAGATATGCAGAACTACCATAATAAAAGAGCCAAGAGCCAAATCTTTGTGGACGTAGCCTGGGAGGGGGTGAACCACAGTAACATCTGTGTAATAGGATGAATGCATGCATATCTTTACCATCTTTTCAATAGTTATTTGTTATGATTAATGAATGAATGAGTTGTTACATTACTTGTTGAAATATTGTTGCGATATTGAGGGAACAAGTCGTGAATAACAATASSATTTAYWATMACWWGTKATWRTAAMYGGTATTGTTATTCACGACTTGTTCCCTCAATATCGCAACAATATTTCAACAAGTAATGTAACAACTCATTCATTCATTAATCATAACAAATAACTATTGTAAGCGTGTGGCGTCAGATATGCAGAACTACCATAATAAAAGAGCCAAGAGCCAAATCTTTGTGGACGTAGCCTGGGAGGGGGTGAACCACAGTAACATCTGTGTAATAGGATGAATGCATGCATATCTTTACCATCTTTTCAATAGTTATTTGTTATGATTAATGAATGAATGAGTTGTTACATTACTTGTTGAAATATTGTTGCGATATTGAGGGAACAAGTCGTGAATAACAATAGGTTACAATCACAAGTTATAATAAATGGTCTAGAATATAGATCCCATATCTTGCTCTCAATCCTAAGATGTAAACACATGAGTCTTACAGTCACCCATTAAAGCTATCTCGGGTGACACTGCACGTCGCATTCTGCGTGTTGCGTTGCCTTCTAGTTTACCAGGAGGGCCAATAGTTTTAGAGGCTTTTGTTGGAAATCCGAAAGACATGAACCCTGGGTCAATAACTCAAATGATAGAGTAGAACAAGTAATTAGTAACCAACAAATCTTCTCGATTCATTAAGCAATACACTATGGCCCTTACACTATATTCAACAAATCAATGATAATACTTGTGATTTGGATTTGATGTCTCAACTTGGCATTCATGACATTGTCAATACCAACAACCTCAAACTTTATGTGACTTCTTTGTTGGAAGAGGAAGTCACCATTTGATACCCTAATGACCTTCTCATATAATTTCAACTACATCTTGTAGTAGATACTTTGTTGGACTTTTGCACTCGCTCCACTATATCTGCCAACATACAACATATCTTGTTCGGCATCAAGGCCATATTTCATCTTAGGCCAAGTGGTTTTCATAGTAGATGTTTCATTTCATTCCCTCATCTTCTAGAAAAAGTGGGGACACTTCCTAACCTAAACAAGAAGGATTTGGTGTGCAACAAGAATGCACATCTCAAGGAGCATGCCTCTTCATGAGGGTGCATTCATTTCAGGGCATATATAATGGGCTATCCAA
>JASDQU010515299.1:7422-23623 GCA_032191745.1 Picea mariana | reverse complement strand
ACTTTGGCATGCTAAACGAAGAAAGCATGCAAAATATTAGGAGAGAGCATGTTGATGTTGTCAATAAGGAGCATAATGAGGAGTGCACATAAGACTGCAATAGACAAGTAGAAAATAGAGTGACATGAGATTGAAATAATCCATTGAAGGAAGTTGATAGAATAAGAAGATGAACAATCATATTAGATGGTTAGAAAGAGTTTGAGAGGGGGATGAAGAGTCAAATAAGATGTTGAGTTAGCCATGACCATAAAAAGAGGATAAACATTAGAAGTAAGGATAGTGTGTTGAATCACACGTAGAGAGTCAACTAAGAACCAAGTAGTTGATAAAGAGTTGAGAGTTTATATATATCTATTTGAGGAAACGTACTCGCGAAAAACCCTCTAAATACTTCATCATGTTCCATGGATGGTAAGCGAGGTAAACCACTAACCCTAATAATGGGGCCTTGCCTCAAGGGAATCAAAAAAGTTGAACCCATACCCAACAACAAACATGATAAATTTATATATAAATTTAGACTAATTAAGTTAACCCTTGAGGCTACTAAATTACAATATATATTATATGTACTTTGAACATTCCTTTAAGGAAACTTGAATAAGTTTACTTTAACTAAGTGTTGAGCACTAACCACAAAAAGGTAAGTGCTTCCATACACTTTTATACACGCATGTGACCACCTTTAACTAAACTACCATGACAATTGTGACAAAGGTTGCTAATCAATAACCTTACTATGGGTTGCACCAACTCACGAGGGAAAACATGTTAGTTTTGTTAAGATCTTAGAGAGGGCAATAATAACTCCTCCCTTTCATTAACTTAAGTCACTTTTCATAACATGAACATTAGACCATTATCCCATTATTGTTGAACACAAATGTATGTGACTTAACATTGTTTCTAAATGCATTAAGTTATAAGTCGCCATTGGGGAGTAGGTGATTAGTTGGCACACCATGCCCCATTGGCATCACTTATCCTTTGTGTGACTTCCACAAATACTTAACAAATGCAATCTTGCAATAAATATTTGATCCTTTCGAGAATATTGCAATAAATATTTGATCATTTCGAGAATATTGGATGGTTTGAACTATTGCTAATCTTGTAATTAATTAGGACATTGTGATGAAATTATTGGGATATGTTTTTCAATTAAATAAATCATTTGTAGAATTAGAAAAACACAATGGCGACAACAACCATGTTAAGTTTTGTTTTCTATTACAAAGTTTGTTTTGTACAATGAACATGATAAAGTTTGTTCTGTACAATGAACGGGATAATTTTTAATGAGCGGATTTATTCATATAAATGATTTTTTATTCTCACTTTTATTTTGTTATTCATTTTACTTATTTATATTATTTATATTGGATGGTTTGAACTATTGTTAATCTTGTAATTTTATTCTCACTTTTATTTTGTGATTCATTTTACTTATTTATATTATATTGGAAGGTTTGAACTATTGTTAATCTTGTAATTAATTAGGACATTTTGATAAAATTATTGGGATATGTTTATGGATTAAATAAATTATTGGTAAAATTAAAAAAACACAATAGTTACAACAACCATGTTAAGTTTTGTTTTCTATTATAAAATTTGTTTTGTAGAATGAGTATGATAAAATTTATTTTGTACAATTAACATGATAATTTTTAATGGGTAGATTGGTGTGTTTTGTAGAAAGAATATGATAAAATTTGTTTTGTACAATGAACATGATAATTTTTAATGAATGGATTGGTGTAGCGAATTGGTTTTTTTAATAATAATAATAATTTAATTTAAGAACATGATATATGAGAACTTTGTATTATGGGACAACGATTTTTCTTTATTTAACATTTAATTACTTAATCTATATAAGTGCATATACCCTACCTCTTCCAAATTCGAACTTGTAACATTAAAAGAGAAAACATGTATTCTTGACTTTACAATCTACATTTTATTAATATTGAAATAACTTAAGATTTGTTTTGACTATTTTTTTACTATAACATTATTTAGAGAATTCTCAAATAAACATCACAAAACAAGCATTGGAAAAAAATTAAATTAATTATAGTGAATACATAAACAATGTTTCAAGCCTTTTAGGTTAAACTCCAATCGGTAATATATGCTTTCATGTATGGGATTAAGGCTAGATGTTATTAGAAAGCATATGACTCCATTGGAGGTATCCTCGATGATGACTACATGGAATACAAACTTTCTTGCATATATTGTTTATGTCAAACCCACTTTTTGGTCCTAAGTATGACATACAACTGCTTATGATTGGCTAAGAGCTTGTCTTCCTCAAACACAAGGAAACAACTTAACCACCCAAGACTCAAAAGCATCTAGTAAGAGAAAAAGTTTACCCCCTTACGAATCACCATCAAATTATTTTAGATAACTAAATTTTGCTAGAAAAACTTCTGGATCAAAACTTGTGGAGTTTTGAAACCTCCAATATTTCAAGTGGACACTCTACCCATCATAAGAAGTTAATAGGTTATCACATAGTGCTAAATTTATAAATATAAGATTGAAGTTAGTGTTGCTATTAAGTAATCTAAGAATTAAAAATAATGAAGTTGTTGAGAATCTAGATAATCAATAAAGAAGAAATAAGTAAAATATTCAATTCTAAAAATAATAATTAATAAAATAATGATAAAGTATTAAATTAGTATTAAATTAATAAAAAATAAAAGAGTGTCAACAAGGTTGTTAGTAATAGAAAAAGAGAATAAAGTAGTAAGTTGGAGAAAGAGTAACTAGTAATATAATGAACCAGTTTTGAATTAAATGATAAAAAAATAAAGTATTAAAGTGATGAAGTATTAAATTAAAATTTTTTAAATTAATAGGAAAGTATTAAGAAATAAGGGATTAAATTGGAGTAATAATGTATGAAATTAAGATAAAGTATTAAATTAAATTGAGATAAGATGAAGTATAAAATAAAATTGAAATAATTAGGTAATAAAATAAGGGAGATGAGGGAGTTCTAGAGATAGGGGATGGTAATATAGTATCATTATGTGAAGAAGATTAATGAGAGAGATGATATTAGAATAATGAAAGGAGAAAGATAGAAATAAATTAAGGAGATTCATAATAAATTAAAAAGAGATAGATAAAGCTTAAAGAGAGATAATCTTAGAATAAAGTCAAAAGAGAAAAGGTGAAAAACAAGGTAGTTAAGAAAATATGTGAGAATGGCCAAGCTGGCAAGCACCGTTTTCATCTTTGTAGTTGGGTTTCTCTGTCAAAACCTCGAAGGGCAGGGGGTTGGGGTCTCAAGAACCTCTCCACCTTCAACACGACCCTCCTGGCTAGTTCTTTCTGGAGAGCAGTCGCACACGACAACATTTAGCACCGAATCATTTTAGAAAAATACCTGGGCTCCCTGCCACTTCTCAACTGGCTTCGAAAGTCATCGTTCCAGCTAAAGAGGGCTTCTCCCTTTTGGAAGGGCCTGGTCGCTTCCTCTCCGGTGATACTCCATTTGCTCCGTTGGAAGCCTGGCTCGGGTAAGGTGATAATCATTGGCATGGACAAGATCCTCGGGCTGGGGGATCAGTCGCTACTCTCGCCGACTCTGAGATCGCAGCTCTATTCTTTAAACGTTTTGTATCTAGCACATATTAGAGTATCGACTGACGTCCTCCCTCTTCCGGACAGATGGATGGGAAGCGACGATCTGTTTTTAAGTGGACCAAGTGCCTCAGAATGGAACCATTTTACCACTGCACTTAAAAGTGCCGGCGTCTCCCTTACTGAAGAGCCGGATTCATTTCTGTGGGCTGGTGGGGATGCCACGGGCATCATCACGGTTAAAAATATTTACGCTGCTCTCCTTCAACAACTGAACCTCGACGCTGATTATTCGTGGTTTCTACAGCTGTGGAAATGAGCGGTCCCTCTTAAACATAAACTCTTCATTTGGCTTGCTGGAAAAGAGAAAATTCTTTCCTGGGACATGCTCCGACGGAGAGGCTGGGAGGGACCTGGGATCTATCTACTTTGTAGCCGAGCTTCTGAGGACATCCACCACCTCCTGGTACACTACGATTTTACTAAGGAGGTCTAGAATAGACTGCTCAAGCACTTTTCTCTTTCCTTTTCCTGGAGCAGCGTCTCCATCTCGGATTGTTTTACCTTGTGGTCCACACAAAAATCTGCTCCGCTTTGTTTGGCTGTCCATGTCTGCTGGCAGATTTGGATAGAACGGAACAAAGCGATTTTTGAGGATCGCCATCCTTCCTTGCTTGCTGTTATTCACAGAGTTTTGGCCTCCTTCAACTGGCAACCATCTATGGTTAAGTCCTTCCCTTACAAAGCTTGTGATTTTAAGATGGCTGAAGGGTACACTTTAGCTTGCTTCGATGGAACTGCACAGTCAAATGGCCTATGTTGTGGGGCTGGAGGCACCTTCAAAAACCATCCGTCGAGGATCACAAAGTGGTTCATCAATTGTGGAGTGGGTACAAATACTAAAGCTGAACTCCTGGGTTTATGGGCCTCCCTCACTCTAGCTTCCTTTTGGTCTATCAATCACTTACACATCCTTGGTGACTCGAGAGTTATTATCGACTGGATAACTAAAAAATGCAAGCTTCATTCTGTCCATATCGAATGCTAGAAGCAAAAAACATTGGATCTATCCAAACACATCACCGACATCAACTTCCATCACATTTCCAGATCACACAATAGGGAGGTGGACACTCTCTCAAAGAGGGCCCTAAATGAAGTGGTAGGGAGACTCTTGGTCTACCACTGTGATAGAGGGATAGAGAGTCCTATTTCCTACATTAATATCTTTGAATGATGATGGTTGTCCCTCATTGTTGTAGATAGTTGACAGTTTATTGAAAGTTTTTTTGCTTGATACACTTTCCAGTCTTCTCTTCGCTTTGTTGGTCTTGTCTCTATCATAGCACAACTGTTTTTGATTGTAATGGTCCCCCATTGCTAGTGCGCTGACCACGTTTCAAGCTTGTTGCAGCTTACTTTATAAATTTGAGAAAAAAATTTCTTGGAAAAAAAAAAAAGAAAAGATGTGAGAGAGGAAAAGGTGAGGAGACAAAGAAACTCGAAAGATAGAGATTAGGGGGAAACGCCAAAGAAGAAGCAGATAGAAACTATGCTAAAGAAGGAGCAGATAGAAACTATGCCAAAGAAGGAGCAAATAGAAACTAGGAGCCTCTTAAGGTGGATCAGTCGGAGGAAGTTGTTGGAGGGCAATATCAAAGGCGTGGGTCTAATGGTAAAGGTGATGGATGGTGTTTTCAAGTATGGCTTAATGGTATTCTCTCCGAATGGTATTCTTGTTGGTCGATCTTATTTTGTTATGGATCTAGAATCCTTGTAGGAGCATAATAGATTTCGTCCCTTTGTATTGCATGTGGGGGTAGCTAAGTTTATTTTTTTTGACAAAGTCTTTTTCTGAAGATATGATGTTGGTCCTAGTGGACCTGCCTAGTTCAGATTGTAGCTCTCTAGAAATGTTTTAAAAATTATTTTAATATAATTTTTGGGAGAATTTTCATTTGGAAAAAAAATATGAAAATAGCTTCCCGAGCCCCCAATGATAAATGGAGTGTCCAATAAAAACATTAAACATTTCAAAACTCCACACACAATTTTAATCCATAAATTTCTTTAGCATTATAACTACACAATAATATTTTTACACCCTTAAATATTAAAATTATGAAAAAAAAATCCAACCAACAATACACTTTTTCCTATTTAAAAAAGACAACCATCATATTTGAAATCCTAAAACCAATTGCACTAGTGACGATCACATGCTTGTGATACTTATCCAAGTTAGTTATTCTCATAATTCGAGATAGCTTGTGCCACATTACATATAACATTGACGTGTCTTCAGAATCATTAAAGTTACAGCAGCAATGTCAAAACAGCTATGGGAAACGTACCCCATTGGACCACCTTGTCTTACACATTAAATGAGATATCTTACATTGTGCACGAAAAGATAAGAATATAAGGTAAGGGAGCAATGTATTAATCAAAAATTAATACGTTACCATTTTATTTAATAAAGCACGTGCTCAGGTGAAACTATTAGAGCATAGACCGACACATTCACAAATTTGTAGCAAAGACTAACAAGTCACCGACAGGTACCTCCTCCATACCAAAGTTACACATTAAATCAATAAAGTGTATACATAGATTTCTACTATCAAGGAGGACAACAACAACATGAAAAAAATTTAAGGATTATAAGAAGAGGTGGACAAAGATACAATCATCCATGTGGCCTTTGGAACAAGGATCGTTGTGGTCATTGGAACTAGGATTCTTATCTGTTGTGGTCATTGGAACTAGGATTCTTATGACATTGAGATAAGGTAGAATCTTTCTTTGTGGTAGTTATATATACCTTTATATGAAGTGGTGGTCTTCTTTCTATGAAATGAAGGGGACTAAGATTCTTAAAAAAATAGACAAAGATGGAATCCTAAGAAAAAGATAGTAGCCTTCATTGTGTTCTTGGAATTGGGATTTTTAAAGAATCTTAAAAAAATAGACAAAGATGGAATCCTAAGAAAAAGATGGTAGCCTCCATTGTGTTCTTGGAATTGAGATTTTTAAAGAAATGGACAAAGATAAATCTTAATTTTTCATTATGGCCCTTGAAATTAGGAATCTCAAAAGAAGTGGACAAAGAAAACATCTTGTAGTGTGGTTTTTGGTTTATTCACCATGAGTTCTATATGAAGTGATGTTTTTTTCTTTTCTTTTAAATTGATGACTTCATTGTATATGTAGATTAAACTTTCTAATCTATCTTTGTATTTTTGGGGTCTTTAAACTTTGGTGTTGATTGGAAGTGTTTTAGGAAAGTTTCATTTTAGTTAGTAGTTAGAAATCGGTTATAAACAAGTCACAACCTATGATAAGTTATACGTAGAAATGAATTTCGCTAATGGTTTGCCTAAAGACACTTTGATTGAAGTTACATGGAAGGTTTGAAAGCAAAAGTTGGATTATGAGCATGTAGCCTTCAAACATAGAGCATGCTTCGAGTATGATCCACTGGTGGCTTCATACCCAAAATAAAACATGAATTCATGAAAGCCCTCCAATCCTTTAAAAAAAAGAGATCAAGAAGTGGAATTGTAAGTGTACTTGGTTGAATGGTGCAAAAGGGCACCATCCATACTTGATAGGAGCATCACATTGAAGAGGTCAAGAAGAGAAATAAATAATAAAACACCACACCTAATGAAACTACATTATAACCAAAGGATTTGGGCCTTTTAGAGGCCAGTAATATCATGGACAGGGAAGGAAATCTACTAAACAATTATAAAAGTAGTCCTCTCAATGTACAAATGGTTTTGAGCTTTCAAGAGAATTAAGATCAAGTAGGATTTACTAAGATAGTTATTTCTGTAGTTTATTTTGTTATGGACTACCCAACAAGTATAATTGCCACATAAAATGTAGTCATCATTTTTTWTTTTTATTTTAATAAAAACATAACGAYACACACACACWCACCTTGAGTGGGCCTAATGGTCAAGAACAATGTTTCCTTATTGGAGGTCACAAGCTTGAWTCCAAATAGGGGTATGATATGTACATGTCAAATTGTTGCACAAAGGGGGTCCCTTGTCCCATAAACAAGGGATCTCATGTGTCAATTTGACGTTTGGCTAGGTTGTGACCTTAAATTCTCTCTCTCTCTCTCTCTCTCTCACACACACACACACACACACACAAGGATAAATTTCATTCATAAACTGCCTAAACCTGCATTTTGTCTACCCTTACATCGTATGTACGGATGTGACTCTATTTCATTGATGTCACATGTCATAATATTGATAGACCATGTGAAGCCTATCCATAGATATCTATTAACATTAAGATGTTGCCAAATAGTTGTTGTACATATACTAACTTCAAAATCTCACAAACCTATTCATACATGTCTATTAATATTAGGATACTGCCACATAGTTTTTGTACATATACAAACAACAAAATGCCACATAGTTGTTGTATATATACTAACATAAAAACCCCAACACTATTGGTTAAAATGTATGCCCTTGTTTAATACAGTTAAGTGCATTTGTAACCTCGTCCTATATAACCACAATATAAGTCAATTGTTATCACATCGAATGAAATTTATAAATGGATTTAAGATAAACCAAAGGCTTTATCACTTAATACATGGCCACTCTTCTACAACAACACAATTTCAATAGTCGCAAAAGTGTCAACTCACACACATTACCAAAAGCAAACCACATGGCCATTCTTCTACAACAACACAATTTCAGTGCATGGCAAAAGTGTCAACTCACACACATTACCAAAAGCAAACCACAACGCTCACTAAAACACCATAGTGCCACTAAACCTTTAGACTCTCACTCAAGAGTGCTACTAAACCTTATGAGGAAAATAGGACATATAAGCACAATGCTTTGAAAATTTATATTAAAATGTAGAAACATGGGTTAATTTTATTAGTTCTTAATATGCTAAATGTAAAATGTTTGGGGATAGATTTGTAAAAATATTCAAATTTATAAGGATTTTATATAGTATCTATACATTTTTGGCTATTTTTAAGATGAAGTAATTTTATTCTATAAAAAATAGAAATTGAAATTTTTTTTTTTTGGAAAATTAGTGCATTAACGAAATTTCACCCATAAAATCATCTATATTGAAGGTACCAAACCCTCAATTTACTAAAAATGACCTTAACCGTTAAAGTTTGCCACTAAACCTTACCAAACCGGCTGGATCGATCTACTTATTAATAATCATTCAGGACTGCCGTTAGATTCTTTAGTGCGACGACACATTAAGTTTGCCACTAAACCCTACCAAACCCTCAATGCAGAAGTCATAACTTTATGTGAACATAATACATCGAGAAAAGCGAAATGTTTTTGGAGGTAAATCTTCAAACTTCAACTTTAATAGTCAGAGTCATAGTAGAAAGTTTGGACCATGGATCACATGCATAAAAATAGTTGCTGGCAAAAACAATTGGATACTCCCAAAAGTGGTGCACGTCTTTAGTAGAAAGTTTGGACCACGGATCACACCATACGTGTGGAATTGGAATTCCCGGAGAAAATGAACAGGTTTTAAGCGATGATTTGCAAAGTTCATTAATTTACGTTTGAGAAATTTCTGGCTATCTCACGTTTTATCAACTGCTAAGATATCGTATTTGGGGCGGAGTGGATTCGATACATATCGAACGAGCGCCCTACACGGTCACATGAGAGCCAGATTGATTTATTACGACATTATCTGATGACTATCCTCATCTCCTAGGCCATTCTGATTCTATATATACATCCACGGATTACTTCGGAAGTGGAGAGGTTGACCATGGCTCCTCTAGTAGCATTATTCTTCACTTGTGTGGTCTGTGCTTTGTGGCCTCTGGGACATGGCCAGCAAGTTGGTTATGGCTATCATCTCGTCTCTGTTGATCAAGGATCTGATGGGAGCATGATTGGGAGTTTGGAACTCCTCAAGAAGACTGATACTTATGGCCCTGATATTCCACATCTTCGGCTTTATGTCAAGTACTGTTTCTGCTCTATTTCTTGTGTTTTCCATTGGGTTGCTGTTGATTTCTTCTTTCAGTCTGATTTTATACTTCACTGTGTGATTTGGATTGGATTTTGTAGCATCTGTGTTTTGGGTTCGGTGGTTTATGAGTTACAGGGGCTGACAAATTTGAGATTGTAATGCAGACATGAAACAGAGGATCGGGTGAGAGTTCATATAACTGATGCAGAGACCAAGAGATGGGAAGTTCCTCAGGAGTTGCTCTCCAGGGAACAAGTGCCTGCTGATCTGAAGATAAGCAGTAGGAAGGCCAAATCAACCAACTCAGCTTTCGGGTTCTCTGAGTTATCTGGAGGCGAGTTGATCTTCTCCTTCGTTGCCAATCCATTTGGGTTTGCAATAAAGCGCAAATCCAATGGGGATGTGCTCTTCAACTCCTCCTATGGTAGCTTGGTCTTCAAAGATCAGTATCTGGAGCTCACCACTGGCCTTCCCTCAACAGCTTCCCTGTATGGACTGGGAGAGAACACGCAACCCGAAGGGATCAAAATTGTTCCCAAAGAATCTTATACTCTGTACACAACTGACATTTCTGCAATAAATCTGAATACAGATTTGTATGGCTCCCATCCTTTTTACATGGATGTAAGAAATGGAGGAACCTCTCATGGAGTTCTGCTGATGAACAGCAATGGGATGGATGTTTTCTACACTGGTAATGCATTGACCTACAAGGTCATTGGGGGCGTGCTCGACTTTTACTTCTTTGCAGGGACTTCTCCATTGGATGTTATTCAGCAGTACACTGCCCTCATTGGCCGTCCAGTTGCCATGCCCTACTGGGCCTTTGGTAAGTCCTTTCCTGCATTGTTCTCTATATAACAATGCATATCCACATCTAGCTCACTGTAGAAGTTTTTAGCTCATGTTCTCACACAAGAGGTCTGTGCCAAACTGTCTACACATTTTAGAACATGATAAAAGGGCGAAGGGTAGGGTTTTGGGTTTTGGGCTTTTTCGCATATTGGATTTACAGTAGAAAACTTTCACGAGGTTTAGGTAGGGTTTTGGGTTCTGGGCTTTTTGGCATATTGGATTTACAGCAGGAAACTTTCACGAGGTTTAGGGGTGTTTTTGTTGGAGTTTAATAGAGCTGAAATTTCTTTGCTTTGTTGGATCAAGCGTATACTTTGAAGTTACAAGGCTTAATATAGTATTTAATTTCAGAAAGCTAAAGTTTGTATGTTGCGAGAATATCATATTTCTCAGGGTACACTGACTCTAATCTCAAGCAGATAGCAAAACTGAGATTTAGGAGTTGGGTTCTCAAGCTCCTAAACACATTGTTGTTATATTTTTTATTTTTTGTTTTTATTTTGGAGAAAGAATATCTTGGAAAAATGATTTATCTTCCTGCAACTTTTAAGCTGGATTTGAATTTTAGTATTTTACAACGCTGTAAATTTATGTTTAAAGCTAATATAAATAATTTGCATTCATAGAATCTAGGAGATTTACCCTCTTTGGTGAAAGCAGGTTTTATTTTACTGTCAATGTAACTAGATCATAGAATCAAATTAATAAAATGGAATTTCAGAGTTTATCCAAATTTTTAATTTATTAATCAGTTAAAGTGATCAAAACATCTATACTCGATTTTTTGGAAAATAAATTTATATAATTTTATGCCTCTTGAGATCTCTTCTTCCAAAGACTGGAGAATATGCCTTATTCCAAATCTGTGCGTCTTTATTTTTATAGTGGGATTCAGATAGAAAAAACACACAGTTAAAATTTTGTACATTGTTGCCATTGGTTCTGGGTGCGGTTCAGATAGAAAATATAGTTAGAATTTGTATATTGCTTTCATCGGTTATGGAGTTTTATGTAGAATATTTGCCCAGATTTAGATTGTTGGGTTACATTCAACTTTCCTCTTCCCTATGCCAGGCCAATGTTCTTTCATTGAGATTTATATTTTGGTTATAAGTACGATGCAGCATGCTCATGCAGGCGGACCATTCAGAGAAATCTTCTTCAATCTCCTCGTTTTTTGGGCAGTGCCCTGCTTGGATTCTAGGTCTAAGAATTATATAATATATCAGCAGCTTGGATTCTAGGTCTAAGAATTATATAATATATCAGCAGCTTCTATTCGTCGGATTCTTAGTTTGTTTGGTTCTTTTTCTCGGGATCTGGCCTCATTCAAGAAACGCACAAGAAAGCTAAAGTCTAGGTTTTAGGTTTGGTGTTTATTAGGTCTAAAGTAGAAGAGGGTGAAAATTTTGTTCATTGGGCTGTCTTAGTGAAGACATCTGCAGTTGTTTTAGGCTGTATATAACAGATTTGGAGCTTTAAATTCTAATTGAAATCCCCACATTATATATTAAATTGTCTTTGTTGTTTACTCTGTAAATATTAGTCTGACAGAGGTGTAAAGTTGCAATTATTCCAGTAAATGGCCTGAGATGGTTGAAGCTAATTTTGGGAATGATGTGGTGTGTTGCAGGGTTTCATCAATGCAGATGGGGATACCAGAATGTATCAGACATAACCAATGTGGTGGATAACTATAACAAATCTCAGATACCTCTGGATGTTATATGGAACGATGACGACCACATGGATGCAGCCAAGGACTTTACTCTTGACCCTGTCAACTATCCTGAACATAAGCTGCGTCCCTTCCTTGACCGAATTCATGCCAACGGAATGAGATATGTCGTCCTTATCGACCCAGGTATGTAATCATGGCCTCCCATTTGTGCTCATCATCTTTCATGCGTTGTCCTCACATCTTTTCTGCATCATTCTGGGTCGGTATTTTGGCTCCTCATTGGCTAAAATCAAAATTCAAGCTTGAGCGTGACAGACTGAGCTAATCTTCTCGTTTTATTTTTGAGAAGTGTGGTGAGCGCACCATCCTAGACATTCGACAAATTATATTTTGACACTCCCATCATCTGCGGGTCTTTCCCACCTCCCGATTTTAGAGTAGAAGACAGACCGAATCTCTTTTTGACTTTTCTGTCAGTAGTTTTCTTTCGTAGTCGACTCTCCACAAGTGTCCATGATGTTTTTGTCACCATATGGAATTCATGGTTTCATCAATCTCTGATTTGACTACCTGATTGTCTCCGAGCGCGGCAAAATCATGATGCTAAAGATAAAGGGACAGTAATAATCAGCCTGTTGAATAATGTTGAGGTAGGTGATATATATATTGTTGGATATATCTTAATATATACATAAAAGATAATTCAACTATGTATATTAATAGTTGTATTATTGAATGCTACATAATAAATTGGTTATCACTTATAGTAAGAAACAAACGCCTAAACATAAACATAAGTGTTTTTGCGCTGCCAGATTTATTTATGAAGTTATAATGATTTTACTATTTTATTAATAAATAAATTTATTTTCTATCACACCCGTTAGGAGGAAATAAAGTTTGCAGTTGTCATGGGATCAGGGGCTAATCATTTGTCTGTTTTTTCTCAGAAATGTGGTGGTTCCATTATTGTTCAAAGTTATTATAAAATTTWTKAWRMTWWATARTTTTTKATKMTWAWTAWAWKTAGCAGTTAATTTTKKAWTATTATTATAWWATTTTATTATAAATAATTTCTCGTCATTCTCCATTGTTTGTCATCATCCCGTTGATTTATTTATTATTAAATGTGCAATGGCAACAACGATAGGTTTTTCGATATATCCGTGGCCATAAAGTAGAGCAGAGTGGAATGTGATCATGATCAGCACAGAAATGATTTGTTATATTAAAAAATTGAAAGTGGGATAAAATTATTTCAAAAAAGATTGGTTATAGAAAAATAGAGTATAGTTTAAATGTTTTATATTTGAGATTTTTTTTTGGCTATTTTTTTAGTTTGATATTGTCAGATGAATGATTGTATCTACAGATTTGAGTGATTAAGTTTGTATAATTAGAGTATTCTAGGACTTTTTCAGCACTAATTCATTTATACATTTAAAAAACAGAAAATAAAAATTTTATTCAAATTTAACTTAATTCTTGTCAAAAAACCAAAAAATAAAATATTTAATTGAAATGATATAGAATAATATATTAATTATAATTAATTTAATTTGATTTTTAAAACTTTGAATTTATTACAAAACCTTTCCCATTAAAATAATAAAATTATAATCAATCTATTCACTTCTTGTTAGAGTAATTTATTTAAAATTAATTTGATTCATTTTAAATAAATTTATTTTTTAATCACTTTTTTTAATTAACTAAAATTTTGTCAAACAATTTTTTTAATAAACTAAAACGTTAAGCTTGGAATAATGAATTTTTTTTGGTTGAGATGGTTTCACAAGATGATTGGGAGATTATGTTTTTATTCTCTCTACCCATATTCAATCTCATGAAAAAGCTACAACTTTATAAAAAAGCTTAAAAAAAAAAATAAAGCTACAAAAAATAGACGATCACTTCAATGGAACCCACCTTATCTTAAAGTTTCAAAGCCAAATCCCAAGTTGACGGTTGCTATTCATAACTGTCACAGAGATTTCGGAAATATTGTTTAGTGAACATCCTGCAACGAGTTTACATTTTTTCTGACAAATCTTTGACTGCTCAGATTTGGAACATTTTTCGTCCATTATACGAATATAATATGATAAAATTCATGATGGAGAACCAACGCTCTGTAGAATAAAGGAAAACTCTTTTTTTTTCAGGTGAATATGTAGTATTTGTTAATTAATTATTGTTATTCCACTAATTTTTCCGTATTTGTGCAGGGATCGCCATCAACACGAGCTACGGCACGTTTCAGCGGGGAATGGCTGACGACGTGTTCATAAAGCACGACGGGGCCCCATTCTTGGGGCAGGTGTGGCCCGGCGCTGTGTACTTCCCGGACTTCCTGAACCCGAAAACCGTGAATTTCTGGGCGGACGAGATCTCTCGCTTCCACAGCATGGTTCCTGTGGACGGTCTTTGGATCGACATGAATGAGGTCTCCAATTTCTGCAGTGGCAAGTGCACCGTCCCCACAAATCGGAGCTGCCCAGGGACGGGTTTGCCGTGGGAGTGCTGCCTCGACTGCACAAACATCACCGCCACCCGGTGGGACGTGCCCCCCTACAAGATCAACGCCTCGGGTGCCGGGGCTCCGCTGGGGTTCAAGACCATCGCCACCAGCTCCGTCCACTACAACGGCATCCTCGAGTACGATGCCCACAGTCTATACGGTTTTTCGCAGGCCATCGCCACGCACAAGGCGCTCCAGAATCTGTTGAATAAGCGCCCCTTCGTTCTCACGCGCTCCACCTTCGTGGGGTCGGGGTCATATGCTGCGCACTGGACGGGAGACAACAAAGCCACCTGGGAGGATCTCCGCTACTCCATCTCTACCATACTCAACTTCGGCATGTTTGGGATGCCCATGGTGGGCGCCGACATCTGTGGCTTCTACCCGGACACCACGGAGGAGCTCTGCGGGCGGTGGATTCAGCTGGGGGCCTTCTATCCCTTCAGCAGAGACCATTCCAATCTTCACAGCAAACGCCAGGAGCTTTATCTCTGGGATTCCGTTGCCAAATCTGCAAGGAAGGCTTTAGGGCTGCGTTATCGCCTTCTGCCTTATCTTTATACATTGAACTACGATGCCCATACTACCGGGGCTCCCATTGCCCGCCCCTTGTTTTTCTCATTCCCACAGGACCCGGAAACCTACGGTGTGACCAAGCAGTTCCTTCTCGGCCCAGGGGTTCTAGTTTCTCCCGTTCTCTACAACAGTACCACATCGGTGAATGCTTATTTCCCAAAGGGAAGCTGGTATAATCTCAACGATATGACCGTGGCCGTGAAGTCCAATGGGCAGTATGTTACCCTCCAAGCTCCCATGGATACTATTAATGTTCATGTCAGTGAGGGGATGATTCTGCCCATGCAAAGAGGGGGATTGACCTCGACGGCGGCCAGAATGACCCCTTTTACTTTGATTGTTGCCTTCCCACTCGGGTTCGAGTCGACGGGAGGTAATGCCAAAGGGCATCTCTTTTTGGACGGGGGCGAAGATGTGGAGATGAAGATTGCAGAGGGGAAGTCTACGTATATTGATTTCTCTGCCGAGTCGGATGGGAAGAAAGCGAGACTCATGTCTCATGTTCAGAATGGAGCGTATGCTCTTTCGCAAGGCTGGGTTGTGGAGAAGTTGATAATCCTAGGACTCCCCTCATCTCATTCATCTTCTCCGCTTGCATTTCAGTTGGATGGGAAGCCATTCTCTTCCTCATCTTTTACATATTCAGCACAATCCCATTCCACCAATGCTGACAAGAGCCAGGGCGGTGCAATCATGGATTTGAATGGATTGGCCCTACCCCTAGGAAGAAACATTGACCTCTCATGGACTTTGACGGCCTGATTCCTGAGAAGAGCATTTCACCTCTTATTTGAGTTGGTCATAACAGCTTTTATAAGCTATACATCCCTGCAGCTAAATCTGTTATGTAATGAATTTCCAATAACATTTTGAACTAGACGTTATATACATGCCGCCGCCCATTAGGTGAATGGTGTACTTCAACTTTATGTTTCTAATAT
>JASDQU010515297.1:100053-112201 GCA_032191745.1 Picea mariana | reverse complement strand
CTACTATTCCTTCCGGTGGGTGGTCTGAGATAGTGGTTTGAGACTCATCTGGCTCAACTGCTGCTTCCAAATTCGGTGTCATTACATTGACTCTCAGAGCTGCTTCGGTGTTCTTTGGTTGCACCTCGGTTTCTATGTCCTGGTTCTGTGGCTCCTGTACTTTTGTTGGTATATATATATTTGTGCCCTCTGGTGTTGGTTGTTGGGTTTCTTCCACTATAAGTGTGGGGTTCACCAGTGTTGTGTCTAGAGATGGGATTTTGTCGACATTGATGATCTCCGGTGGTTGTTGTTTTCCTTCTTCCAAATGTACTCGTGACCCGGTTTTAACTTTGGTTTTTCTAGCAGTATGGCTCGTTTCTTCTTGCTTTGGTGGTGCCATGGTGATGAATGTCAAACTTTTGTTGGGTTCAAGTGGTCTTTGTGACCTCTGTGGACTCGGCTATGTGCTCCTTAACCTTTATCTCTCTTTGTCTGTTATTTGTTCGCAAATAGATTTTTTTCACGTGCGTCCGTGTGTTGTATGGGCTTCCCATGAAGCTTGTTGAGGACACTTCCTTAATTATGGGTTCAATGCACCTCCATTGGTTTTTTACTTTTCATTACTCTGCCTTTCCATCTCCATTTGGCGGAATTAATGTGGTGTCCCATCGGTCCTTTCCATCCTTTAATTCTGCCTACTCTATCTTGTCGTACTGCTTTTGTCGACTTTCTATTTCCCACTTGTTTCCCTTTTGACGTGACCATTTTCCTTCTCCTTGCCGAGTTTTTGTTCCTAAGTGTGAATACCCTTTCTTTCTCCGATGCACTGTGCTTCTGTTGGTTATTTTTTATATATAGTTTTTTTTTTTTTTTTTATTGTGCGGTGGGTGGTCGATTGTCCTTGTACAGCTTGAGTCGGCTCCCATTAATCATTCCTCTTAGTTATGCACCTGATAAGTATTTCAACTGTATAGCTCCTCCATCTGTGATAGATTGTACTTCATATGGTCCTAGCTAGTGCATTCTTATCTTTGCTGGGTGTTGAAGAGATTTGTTTTCATACATTAGTACTAGATGTCCTTCCTTGAAAGTTTTCTTGTTGATGTATCCATCATGCCAAGATTTGTCTCTTGATTTCTAAACCTGTTGGTGGAACCCTGCTAAGATCCGGTCTTCTTCCATGGTCATTAACTGATTCAGTCGCTCATGTACTGCAGCTCATTCTGTCATGTGTGTAATGGCTGCTATGCACAAGCTTGGTACTAAAAATTATAATGGCACCACTACTTCTTGGCCATAAACCAGTTTGAATGGCGTGTGCCCTGTCAAATTTTTGCACATAGTCCTGTAGGCCCATAATACTACTGGTACTTTAAAGTCCTAGTTGTCCCTGTTGACGCTACAAATATTTGTCAGCGTTTTCTCCAGGATTTTTTCAAATGCTTCCACTATGCCATTTGCCTGTGGGTGATATGGCATGCTCTTTTGATGATGGACTTCAAATTCTTCAGTCATAGCACTGATTGTGTTGTTTATGAAGTGTGTGCCTTGGCTGCTCATCATAACTCTTGGGCATCCAAATCTAGTGATCACTTGCTCAAATAAAAAATGCATTGTTGTTTCTGCGGTGCAATCCTTCACTGGTGCGGCCTCCGCCCATCTTGTTAGGTACTCCGTCACGGTGATAATGTACCTATCTCCTGTTCTTTTTGTTGGTGGGTTGATTGGTCCCACAAAGTCTATTGCCCACTTTTTGAATCCCTGCAATGTTACTTGTGGTCGTAATGGCATCTCGTCCCTTTTGTTGGGTTTACCTACCCTTTGAAAGACATCGCATCTGTGACAATACTCCTTCAAGTCTCTGTGAATCGTCTACCACCATAGTCCTGCACACAATACCTTCTACGCAGTAGCTTTGCCTGCATAATTCCCTTCTGCTATTCCCTCATGGGATTCTGCTAAAACTCTTGGTCTTTCATTCTCTAACACGTATCTTCATAAGATGTTGTCTTCGCCCATTTTTTATAGGTGTCCTGCAATCATTTGATAGTCGGCAGCGCGGACTACCAGGTTTTTCTTCTGCGCAGTGCTATATTCTTGCGGCGCAGTACCTTTTCTCAAGTACTGAATGATATCTGCGAAGTATTCATCAGTGATTTGGACTGAAAATAGCTGTGCATCTAGAAAGTTGTCCTCTAAGTTCGTAGGTTCTTCTCCATTTGTGACCCTTGATAGGTGGTCAGGTCCTGCGTTCAATTTTCCTGGTTTGACGATTACCTCAAAGTCAAATTCCTGAAATAGTAGTAACCATCGACAGATTCTCCCCCCCAACACTGGCTTGTTGACTAGGTATTTCACGGCTGAGTGATCTGTGAACATATTGAAGTGTTTTCCCAATAAGTAATGTCTGAAAGTTTGTAGTGCATAGGCCATAGCTAGGCATTCCCTTTTTGTAGTGTTATAGTTCTGCTATGATTCTGAAAACTTCCTGCTTGCAAATGCTATCGGGTAATCCAAGCGTCTTGCTCCTGGTTGTGCTAAGATAGCTCCAAGGGCTATGGCTGATGCATCTACATGCACGTGGAATGTCTTCTCCCAATCTAGAAATGCTAATATCGGCGTAGTGACCATCTTTTCCTTCAGGGTATCCAAACCGTGTTGGCACTCACCGTTCCACTGAAACTTTGTATCCTTTCTTAACAGTTTTTCCATTGGTGCAGTAATCTGTGCATATCCTTTGATAAATTTCTCGTAGTATACTGTGTGTCCCAACGTCGCTCTTAGCTGACAGACTGTTTTGGGTGGTGGTAAGTTAACAATCACTGCAATCTTTGCAGGATCTACTAATAAACCTTGTTTGCATACTATGTGGCCCAATAGTATCCCAAATGGTGTTATGAATATGCATTTCTTTATGTTTAGTGATATCTGGCATTGTCTACATCTTTCTAACATCAGGCGTAAAAATTCTACATGGTCTTTCAACAAACTATAGACTATCTAATTGTCCAGGTATACCTCTAGGAACTCATGGATGAATTCTTTAAACATAGCGATGACTACTCTGGAAAATATTGTTGGTGCATTCTTCAGTCTAAACGGAATGACTGTGTACTAGTAGTATCCCCATTCTATCACAGACGTAGTCTTGTATCTGTCTTCCTGTGCTATCTTGATCTGATGGTAGCCTGAGAATCCATCAGTAAATGAGTAAACTTCATGTTCTCCTACGTTCTCTAACACTTCATCTGTGAACGGTGTAGGGAATGGGTTATGTAGGCATGCATCATTCAACTTCCTCAAGTCGATGCATATCCTTATCCCTCCTTGTTTTTTTTCCTGCACTACCATCGGGCTTATCCATTCTGATTCTTCAACCGATTCTATGATTCTGGCTTTGAGAATCCTGTCGATCTCAGCTTTGACTTTCTATTTATATATTGGTTTTAGTCTGTATGGTCACTTTCGGTATGAGTGGTATCTTCATCTCTCCTAGCTCCCCTACTATACCCTTCATCTTTGTAAATGTTGTGGGAAATAGGTCACTGTACTTTCACAGTAACTTTGTTATGCTTTCTACTGTCTGCTCATCCCAGTAGTCTCCAATGCTGGCCATTTTGGGATTCTCGACTATCCCAATGTTGACTTTCTTTACATTGATTGGCGTGGAAATAACGTATGATTCGATAGGTGGTCCTTCCACTTCTCTTTTGCCTTCCACTTCTTCGATCTGGATATCACGCGGATTGTCTTCTTGCAGTGCTTCCTCTTGCACATGGTAGCATGACAGCATTTCCTCGACTGTCTGTTTGTTCCGTTGTTTCTCTTCTATTATGAGCTCGACTTCTGGTTCTTTGATGAATATCACTCCTCTTATATGTTTCAGATATGTATCTATGTTGGGGTTTTCATGTTCAAATGAAAAAGTGACTGTAAAATTTTGTTGCAATGTCGTCCGGGTCGTAGTTCCTTTGTGCAATTCTTGTTCTGTATACCAATTCCCTAGTATGCCCTCTAAAGTGTGTATGAAATGATGAGGCCATTCCTCTAGGGGTGTCATTTTCCACAACGCTCTACACTTCTCCAAGTGTTTTGTTGGTTCCCCCTATCCATTATACCTCTATTCCTTGTTGTTTTTCTGTTCTGTGTTGAACCTTATGCGCAGTAACCGCTTACAATGGTACCAATTTGTGATTGTCTCTTTGTGTGTGCCCCACCATCTTGTGGGTGTGGCCTTGAGTGCTATATCAAGTGCTAACAGTCTCTAATTCTCTAAGACTGCATCTTCATACTGTGTCAAGAATGTTTCCAAATCATTTATTCTGTGGAAACTGGGTGGTTCCCTTATCTCTGTGCCTACCCATCTTACTGCGCGATCTATTCATGCACATCTCCTCGTGGAAACTTTGTGTAGCCTTTGTTGCCAGTTTTCTAGACTAGTATCTGAATCTGTTGCACATTTAGTAATGCTTCTCCAACTGAGTATCCCATCCGCAGTTGGGTTTACGTAATCCTCATCGCCCGTAGTTGTTCTATACAACTGGTTGATTTTCTCTAAGTCTAGGAAAGTAGGTTCTACAAACCTCTCCCCTTCCGATGGATCCAATGGTGTGATGAACCTGTATACTCCTGACTCAAATGTAATTTTCCTTGTTTTCAAGTTGATTATGGCCTGGTTTTCAAATGTCCAATCCAGACCAAGCAACGTTGGATATGGTGTTGTGTCATCCACTATTTCAATGACTTCAAAATCTACTTTAGTGCGCACTCCATCTAGGTCTACTATTACTCCTTTCAGTCTACCAATTGGTAGGACTCCATGTTGGTTTGTCTGTTTCAATTGAACAGGTGAATATCCTAATGTGGGCTCTCCCATGCATTTCCATGTCTTCTTTGGTAGTACATTAACTTCAGATCCTATATCCAGTATGATATCGCCCATGTTGAAATCCCCAATGTTGGCATTCAGTCTAAACTCCCTACTCATTCTTCTCCTTGTATGTAGGTGATTGATTGTTTTTTGTTCTAGTTTTCCTTCCATCTCGATACTACATTTTTCTAGTATGTTTTTCAATATTTTCATAGATGATGGATCATTTAATAACTTTACACATGATTGCAAAAATTCTTTGATTGTACTTACTTGTCCCATGGGTTGCATTTCGTTGGTATGATCCAATAATGGAGGTATCTCGTGGTCTAGTGATTCCTTGTTTTGCTGCGCAATTGAAGTCGAAGCCATGTCTTCCTTCTGAAATTCTTGTCTAGATTCCTTAAATATTTCCTTCTCATTTTACGCATCGAACTGTTTCCTTAGTTCAGTGTTCTTCTTCACCCATTGATTTTTTGTTGGTTCCTGTCAGACTGTGTCATTTCCTTTTTTAGCTCCTCCACGGGTAACTATGTTGATGGTCCATCCTTCATCCCTTGCTTTCGCTGAAATCCATTGAACATTCTGATTGTTCTGGTTCCTCTTTTCCTGGATCTTTACTAGTAGTGTTGGACATTCTTCAGTGTCATGATCTAATGCACAATAGTACATACAAGTTGTTGGTGGAAGTGGACATTCTCTTGCATAATGTCCTAGTTGTTGACAATTGTGACATACCACTGTTCCTCTACCTCGTCCGAAACCTCCTCTACCTCGTCCTCCCCCTCTGTAACCTGCTCGATCTCCTCTCGATGCATTATACTAAGGTACCTGATTATACTACGTGGTAATGTACTAAGGTTGGGTCGTGTTGTACTGTGGCTGCGCGTTATTATATGGTTGTTGCGCAATATTATATTGTTGTTGCCCAGTGTTGTATGGAGCTAGAACTTGATTAAACTGTGGTGCAGCTTGCCTAATCATCCTTTCTGCCTGCACCCTATATGCATATGATGTCCTTTCTTGCATCAGCTCCATAGTTCTACAATCTTTTTCATTGTCGCCCACTGACTTACAAAAGGTGAAATATGAACTCTTTGGTATTGTCTAGTACTTCTGCATCATCGTACAGTGATAAGGATCGTAACCCAGTTTCTTGTAGATTTCGCACCATAATTCTCCTGTTGGTAATGGATTAAGCATTCATGCTGCCATATATTGTGTGAATGTTGGACATTCATTCTTGTGGTGTCCTTCCGTCCTGCATGTGGTACACCAAACAACTTCTCGTTTGTATTTGTTCTTATTCTGGTTTAGCTGAAACATTAAGTTCTTCAGATCCTTCTTCAAATCTTCGATAGTTGGGTCCGTCTGTTGATACTGGTTTTCTTCCAATTGCAGGGCTGCCTGCAGATCCTCTACCTGCGTCTGAAAATTATGTTGTCGCAATGGGTATTTTAAGTGTGGTAGCAATGAGTTGACAAATAGGAGTCGGTGCTGCATATAGGTCATGAGATATTTTAACTTTCCCTTCAGTCGCTTGAATCTCTGATCAATATCCCATACAGACTCTCTTGGTTTCGGTCGAATTTCTATCATCTCATTCATGTATTGATCCTCTAAGCTCGGATTATGGAACTCATTTATCAATAACTCCTTAATGTTTTCCAGTGTCCTTGTCTTCCCAGGGGCACTGTTTGTGTCTAGACTCATGTACCAGTCTAGTGTGCGGTCTCTTAACGTAATCGCTAACTGTGCAAGTTTAATATCTTCATCAATGATCTATTTTTCTTCCCAGATATTTGCACAAATGAACAAGTGTTTCTCAGGGTCTTCTAATGCTTCTCCTCGAAATTATGGTAACCTGATGGTGGGATCCTGTCCTGCCATTCTTAATGCTAAACTACTACCTCCGCGTGGTGTAGATACCTAACTAGTGTTGCCTGAACTGGCTCCTCCAATTGTTGTTCCTTTTGTAGATGTACTTTCTGTTGTCTGACTGCTTCTAAACTTCGGTTGTTTAAACAGTGGTGTTCTCTTTGGTGTATTAGTCACACATGGGTTTATGGGTTCCACACTGACATTAATATGGATAGGATTGTTGCCTTCTCTTTCCACTCTTGGACCTCTCATCTTCCTCTCATATGTTGCGCACAGGATTTCCTCAATCTACTCCACATCCCGAAGATCCTCTACCTCTTCCTCATCACTTGCCAAGCCTTCCCTCATGGCTATGACTCTCTTTTTGTCATTCACCTTGTATTGGTAGGGTACTTTGCTATGGGTATTTCCAGCTGTCACCATGATCCGCTTGATCTGGTCATCGTCCATCATGATTGGGTCCAAGGGTTCCTCCTTCTTGTCTTTATCCTTTTCTCCTTCCATCTTTCCTCTTTCTGTTAGTGCTTCCCCCATTCCCCCATGCACGTAGGGAAGTTTAGCCATCTGACTCCATTTTCATTACACCTTTGTTATATAGAAGTATCTTAATAGAAATATAGAGCAATCGAATGTACCTTCCTCAAGGTCCTCGTAAAAACTCTTTCTCTGTTGCATTGTATGACTTCGTTGTGTTGACTGCAAACTCTATTATAAACCCTGCCACAATACTGTCAAGCCAAAAATCTACTGTGCGGGTGAATTTGTTGTTCACTTGCTGTAACTACTCAATCTATACTGAGGTCCACTCTAGCTGTCGAATCTAGTTCGTTGTGTGGTTATCCTTCAACCTTAGTATCCACTCCTGCAATAGATGTGGAAAATCGCAGAAAATGACTTCATGTAAATCAATAAACATGTATTTCTCAATATATTTGTGGGGTGTTACTCTAGGGGTTATATTGTCTTTCTGTGCAAACTCTAGCTCTTTTGTTCTTAACCAGCTTTCGATCTCTTCTTTTGTGGGATTCCATGGTCTCAACATCCCCTTCTAATGGTTCATTGCTTTCTTCTTTTCTTTACTCTTTTCTTGCTCAACCTATCTCATCTACTCAATCCTGTTCTATTCCTACCAACGACAACGGAACCATTTGTTGGTTTACTTCTTCCTACTTTGTCTGATTTCATAGTGACACAGGATTCATGTCTGTTTGGGTTTCCAACAAAGCCTCTAAAACTATCGGCCCTCCTGGTAAAAGAGAAGGCAACACAACACACAGAATGTGTTGTGCAATCTCACCTGAGATAGGTTTAATGGGTGGCTGTAAGACTCATGTGTTTACAGCCTAGGATTGATTGTGAGATATGAGATTTGGATATTAAACCATTATTATAACTGTAAATCCAATCTACTATCATTTGTGAATAAACAAGAAATATAACAACCCATTCATTAAGCATAACAATAACTACTGAAGACAATAAATATATGCATGCATTCATCATATAACACATATGTTACCATGGTTCACCGCCTCCTGGGCTACGTCCACAAAGATCTAGCTCTTGGCTTTTTTATTATAGTATTTCTGCATCTACAGTGCCGCGTGCTTACAAGTCTTCTCCGTTGGGTAAGATCTATATGAGGCGGACTAGATCGCACCAGGCTCCTTAGCCTGCGATTTAATCCTCAAGATCTTCCCTCCTCCGTCTTCTCTAGATCAACAGCTTATACCAGATAGATCATATAGCAAAATATCACATATTGTAATAGCTCATAGATAACTAGATAAACTCGATAATACTCTGAACCGAACCCGAAAAATAACAACAATAACACAAAATCCAACCCCCATCATATTATGATATCTACATTTATATGTTTCTGGCTCTTCAGTCATTACAATACATTACCAAAACTGTAACCCTAACGTCATTAGGTCTTCCCTGCATGCACGCATGTTGTTCTTCTTTCCAGTTGTCGCTTTCCTCTTGCATGCTTTCTTTCCTAAAATTGCCTTGCTTTTCCTCTTTGGCCTACCTCCAACACCACTTATACGGCCCAATTCAGGCTCAGTGTCAAAATTTGGGATTTGATACCAATTTTTAATGTCCTCGGTCTACCAAGTCGGGGATACGCTACTTCAAAAGAAACTTCTTTGTTCAAGCTCTAATACAAATTTATAACGTCCCTAGCCTTCTGTTGGGCAATGTGACTTGAAATAAATACAAAACAAAACTTCTCACTCTGTTTTGATAATCCAAACTGTCCATACCCAGGGATATACCCGCTGGGCTATCGCAGACAGAGCTCTTTGTGGAACATCATACATATAAACTTAAACAATTAATATGCATTCTACTAATACACAAATTAAATGTGGAAATAATAATAAAACATACATGTAGAAACACATGCAATTCTTATAAATATAAATACATGTACATGATACACAACATACAAATTAACATAGAAATGGTACTTATCTTTTTATGAGAAGACCACCAACTATGTGTAGAACTTCCACAAACCTCCCAACCTTAGACCACACTACTCCAAGCTATCATCAGTGGTCACCCCCGAGATGGGACTAAACTCCACCCAAGGTAAAGGGAATCCTAGGCTAGGTTGAGACTATAGAAAGCTACATAATGAAACAGGAAGGATTCCCTCCCATGAGCCTACTTACACCCACCGCTCATAGACTCTCATTCCCCACATGCATGTCCCACCCTGGGAATATGCATCTTCATGGTTCCATAGTCCATCGACTGCTCCACTTCCGTTCCAGGGCTTCATCAATAGGCCGGATCAGGAATTCTCAGAGCTTTGTAGCTGTTGCTGGACTCCCTCCAGGAGAAATCACTTCCCCAACAATCTCTCTCACATGGAGAGAGTTGCGCATAGGCCTGACAACCTGCTTCTTCTATCCAGCTCCTAAGTCAAATGGGTAACCCCAGTAGAAAAATCAGGTATGGGTTCTAGTAATGATAGCAAGCCACACTAGTCCAGAGAAACATGTGGGTAGCAATAGCAAAATGGCTAGGCTGTGATATGGCTCAGGCATTGCACAATCGTGTTGTGCCTCACAAGAAAAACGGGTTAGCTTCATGGGTTTTCAGGTTTCATAGGTTGCAAAGGTCCAAGATGAAGGAAATGGTTGGCTTCTTGAATGCTCAATCTGAGTGCGTCTGTGAGTGGTGAGCCTAGAAAGAAATGGTGAGCAAACCCCCGCAATGACATATTTTCCCCCATAAAATTACATGTGCCTTGATTGACACATGGATCTCTTGGGAGCTCATTTCTCTCCTCTTGGAGTTTGTTCCTCTCCCCAAAGGAACTTAGGATAACAAGGGTTATTTCCCCAAATCTTAGGAAAATATATTATAATATTCCCTTGGCAATAAGCCCTCTAGATTAGCCCTTTTTCCCAGCCTCTCAGCCCCATCCATTTCCATTACCCAGTGGATCTTAGTCCCCCATAACTCTTTCTTCGTGGTTGGTCTACACCTAGCAATTTAATTATATTAATGATGTGAGTATTTACATATACAAAATCAGGTTCCCTGGCCTTCAGCATCTAGGCTCTTCGACCTAATAAACACATAATCCTCCCACCTTATAAACACTTGGATCACTAGCCTATAAACATCATTACAATTCAGCAGGGGCTCAGCCTTGGGGTATTACAATCATCTTTGGCAACAAATAAAGGATGTCATGGCTTCATGGATAGGAAAGAACTATCCATGAACCATGATCCTTCAAGAATGAGCAAAGATTCTTCCTTGGAATTAAATAAGAACCCCAACCATCCATGAGAGAGAACATGAAAGGACAGACTATAAACAAGAATGGTAACCCATGTTTGTTGGATCCAAATTATAAGATATTCCGAAGTCACTTTCCAACCCATGAATTTCCCTACCAAAGTATTTCCTTCCAAATCAAGTATTTGGTTTACAACCACATCTTTGCCAACCACCAAGGAAACCTTACTCCATCAACTCTTCACCACCTTTCACCGCTTCTTTCCCATCACCTCCTTCACCCTTATCTTCCCTTGAAAATGCTATAATTTCAACTACCCACATATAAAACCACCACCTCCCACCTTTAAAACCCTACTCCTTCCATCATCTAGCTTTGGAAACAAAAACTTTGAGTATAGAAATTCCTTTGTAGGTTCGGGGATTACTCCTTTGACCAAGACCTTGAAGCTAGATGTCTTTACTCTTCTCATAGTAGAACCATCCTCTCCTTACAAAGAAATACGTTGATCATCCAAAGGATGATCCAAAGGATGATCCAAATCCTGATAGCAGGCCTACAAAAAGGCTTCACACGCTGAATCATAATACCTCCCACAAAATTATCAATTGAACCACTTACCTTAAGTTTGGA
Source organism: Picea mariana (assembly GCA_032191745.1). NCBI lineage: Eukaryota > Viridiplantae > Streptophyta > Pinopsida > Pinales > Pinaceae > Picea > Picea mariana. The sequence goes on along the minus strand of JASDQU010515297.1, from coordinate 101,066 downwards.
TTCTGCACTATATTGTCCCCCTTTACCCCCCAATGCCCTAGTTATCCTTTCCAGCAACATAGGGATACAAGTGTAATTAGCGTAAATTTCATCTTTGGGTAAAGAATTTTCAAAATAGTCTACTAGTTGAATATCTTCCTCCATCCCTCAAACCATAGCTCATTCCAACCACATGATGTTAACCAATAGTCCAGGAAATATGGTTGCCCATATTGTGGAGGAAAACTCACCCAGTTCATGACACCAACAATTATTTAAACCTACCCAACCACAATATCAACAAAATAAAACTCTTTTGGTGTATACACTTTAGGTGTAAAACACCCACTGGTCATGTAACCTTTGCCACCACTTTAAACTATGATATATTTTAATCTCTCTACACTACTTCCCCCGGGGCTCATAGGGGATAAAAATACATATCTATATCAGGATATTGATGAATTCTTTCCCCCTCTTCCTTCTTGACTAACTTTCATCTTCTATAACCAGTCAATGGAAGCTCCACTACCTACCCATCTACCCACTTCCTACGCATCCACTTGCAATTGATATCACCATTTTTCAAATGAAGGTAGGCATGCGTTGTTGATGTATTGGTTGTTAGAAAAACAGGACCGTGGAGTAATAAAATAAAACAAATACAGAAACAAAACACAGAAGACACACAATACAAGAGAGACACAGATTTACGTGGTTCACCCAGTGTGGGCTACGTCCACCAGAGAAATTGCCAGGTCCTTCCTTTATTATTATCTAGCAAATGAAGGGATACAACCTACAGCAAAACCCGCTGTAACTTCCTCTTCTTTCTCTCACAGTCTCCTCTCTAAGAATAAAATATTCACCACCATGCATAGCTGCGATACATTTCCCTCATAAAAGAGGGTTTCCTTCTAGGGAAAAAAACCCTAACATAATCACTACCGTTAGATCTGTGACCTTATAATGAATGGTCCAGATTTACAATGAAATTACAATATACTTTTACAAGGCAATTTTTTTTGGGGGGG
>JASDQU010515297.1:81963-93261 GCA_032191745.1 Picea mariana | reverse complement strand
TCAATTTGACAAAGAGAGGAACTCTTCACTCCAAGACAACATATATTATCAAGAGGTTGTTGCCACAAGAAATAAATTCAAGATGGGAGTCTCTTGAACCTAGTCGTAGATCTAAAAGGAATTTGACATCTGAAATGTTGGGCATGCATGTAGACTCAGATGGTGCATCCATCGACAATAGAGAAGAGTATGGATCATCTACATCGTCATCAAAACATTCATCTGAAGAAAATGTATATTTTGATGGTATTTTAGAAACCATGAGTCAATTTGAATAAGTGTATGGAACATTTTAAGAATTTTTGATCCATATGATGTTTGTATGGTAACTAAAAAAGAGCATTGAACTTACATATGATCTTACATGAAGTTATGAATCTTTTGCTATGTTTTATGAATGATATGTTTTTTTATTATGGATAATATAATAAAATTTCTTAGCTCATATGTTTTGAATATGGTCAATATAAAAATACCTTTAAGAAACTATTTATGTTTCATTCAATGTAACTTGTATTTACTTTTTTATTGTTAAAAGGAAAAAATTATTAAAGCGTGACATTGATTTTTTAAATTATATTGTGATATTTTCATTGTGTATTACCTTGTGCTTTGTGTGATGATAACATTTAAAAAGTAAACATTTAAGGGTTGTTTTTATGATTTTGTTTACAGTAATGATGAGTTATTTTACTACATTATAAAAATTGGTCATTTTAATACCCCAATTTTAGAATGGGTGCTACCGGTAGCAGTGCTTTTAAATTTGATGGTTGATTTTGAGGTTTTGGTTTTAATGGTACCAAGTGATAAAAATATGATTTCAAATGACCTCAAAATTTAACGTTTTGAAAAGAAAAAAAAAATCAAAAACATCTTTTTTTGTTTTTATGTGTTGATTTTAAGGTTTTTATGAGCTATTGTCTAAGATTTGAAGGCCATGTTTGAAAAATGTTGTAATTGTGACCCCCATTTTAAAAAATGGTGCTAGTGGTAGCACCATTTTTTTATTTGGGGGTTGATTTTGATGTTTTTTATGAAAAAATATGGGTTTTGTGGGCCAGAGTTCTTGTTTTGAGGTCATAGTTCTCATTAAGTTGGTAACTATGTTGTATTGGTTTTGAATACTATGTTCACATTCAAAAGGAAAACAAGAGTAAGCTATATAAAAAGGTTTAAAAGTGTATCTTTATTGGGTATAAAGATGGTCTGAAAGGTTAAAAGATTTAGAACCCAGAAACTAAGAAGGTAATGTATAGTCAAGATGTGGTATATAGAGAAATCAAAGATGTTTTCAAACATAAATTCCTACCAAGGAAGGAAGAACTAGAGAAAATAGAGTTTGAGTTAAAGGATCATGAATCAGACTCTACAAAAGAATAGGAATCAGAATAATAAAATCCTCATACTCTAGTATTGAGGAGATTGGTTCGAGAAAGAAGGAAACTGGAAAGGTATACTCCACCCGATTTCTGTTCAATTTTTTCTTTATCTATTACTAATGGTGATCCTAGAAATGTTAGAGAGGAAGTGGATTCAAAGGATGGAAAACTCTAGAAAAAGGCCATGGTTGAAGAAATGGTATCCTTAGACAAGAATGATGCTTGGGATCTAGGGGAGTTATCGACTGGAATAAATCCCAATGGAAGAAAATGGGTGCTTAAAAGAAGTTGAATGCAGAAGGAAAAGTGGAGAAATACAAAGCTCGGTTAGTAGCAAAAGGGTATTCCTAGGTAGATGGAATTAACTTTGGTGAATTTTTTTCTATTGTTGCAAGGTTGATTTATATTAGATTTCGTTTATCTATTGGTGTTGTGTTTGATTTTGAAGTAGAATAGATGGATGTGAATAAAACATTCCTACATGGGGATCTAGAAGAAGGAATGTACATGAAGAAGCCAAAAGGATTTGTTGTGAAGGGAAAGAAGGAGCTAGTATGCAAGTTGAAAATGTCCTTGTATGGATTAAATCAATCACCAAGGATGCAATATAAAAAACGTGATACTTATATGTTGGGACTTGGATTCACAAGGAGCAGACAGATCATTGTGTGTATTTCAAATTAGTTGGTGATCATCTTATTTATTTGCTCTTTTGTGTGGATGATATGTTGTTGATAGGAAACAACAAGGAGATTATCCAGGATGTGAAAACTCATTTGTCCTCTAAATTTGAAATGAAGGATCTTGGTGATGAAAATTTCATTTTGGGAATGGAAATTAAAAGAGATCGGGAAAATAGGAAAATCTGGTTAAATCAAAGGAAATATGTCAACACAATATTGTAGAGGTTTAATATGCAGGAATGTAAACCGATCAAGGTTCCTATTCATGTAGGTGTAAATTTATATGTGGATTAGTGTCCCAAGACATAGGAAGATGAAGAGTACATGTCTCAGGTTCCATATATGAGTGTAGTTGGAATTTTGATGTATGTAGTGGTGTTTTCCCTCAACCAAGTTTTGTGCAAACCTTGGTCAGGTTTGACCACTTTTTGGACTTCGACGGGCTAGTCGAAGATGGAGCACCCAAGTCGAGTTGAGATCGTGGATCTCACTTGTTGTGAGGGCTATATGGACCCAGCAAGGGGTTCCTTAGGGTTTTTGTAATGGGTTATGGGATGTCGGCCCATGGGTTTACCCATGATTAGGCCTTATTGTAAAAGTATAAATAAGTAAGAATGTAATGTAGAAAAAGGGGGAGAGAGGACTGAGATCGAAGTCTAAGTGGCTAAGTGCAAGTATTTTTGAGTTTCTTTGTGCAACAAAATGTGTATGTAAGGCTTTATGCTCAATAAAGGAGTTGGCTCTGTGCCTTGACCTAATTTTGGGAAGGAGGATTTGGTTCTCAATGCACAGATCTCCTGTCCTCTGCAAAGCTTGGCTCTGTGGCTTAGTGCACAGGAGCGGATGAATGTAATAGATTGAAGAATAATAAAGAATACGAAGCAATTGTTGGACGTATCCCCACACTGGAGTGAACCACATATATCTTTTGTCTCTGATTTGATTTGTGCTTTGTTGGTTATGTTATGAATTTGCTTAGTGCCTTAAGTGTTATGCATGATATATATGTTGTTACTTAGTGCTTTACTTGTGAATGAATGCTAGATCTAACTTAATTCTATGTGCAAAGTGGTAGAAGTGCTTAATCTTTGCGGTTACTACGTCGATCTATCTTAGGGTTTGTTCTGTGATGTTAATGAATCTAATGAACTAATGTATATCATCTTCTAAGTGTTATTAAAGTCCTTTATAGATTTTTTTTATCACATATCTGTGTCCCAGCTTGGTTACAGATGCCTGAGTCCTCTAACCCCCCCTGCCTCTACCTCGGGTGATACTTTACCTACTTCGCAGGTGTTGTCGAAAGGGTCAGTAGTTAGGGTTTTGTTGGTGCATTGTTGAAGCTTTGAACCCTCGGTCTACCCCTATGCCAACAAATGGTTCTATTTCTAGGAATTGAAGTAAAGAAAAGAGAAGCTATGTGCATAGATCTACTGTTGTAGTGCACAGTATTCTACTTGACCTGCAAAGCTTTGTGTTAAGAAAGAAACCCGATCTGAAGAAAAGAGGTAAGATCTTAAAAGAGGTAAAGATTTGTGCTTTGATAAGAGTAAGATAAGTGAAAATTTTTGTTTCGTAAGCATGAATTTAAGTATGTTTAATAGATTATATCCTATTCTAAAGGCTAGGGGGTAGTTGGAAGAAAGAGTTGATCTAAGTAGAGCTAATATAAATGAAGAAAGATATTTTATTCCTATGCATAGAAAGAATTTTTGGAATAATAAGTGGATGCAGGAACCTAGAAAGATTTTTTGCAGATTTCATGTCCAGCACTGTGATCATAGTGTGCAGTATAGAAGAGGTTGGGGAACATATAAGAGAAAAAGAGGATTGACACTATGTTATAACTGCATAAGACCGAGACATCTTGCTAAGGAATTCTCTGGTACGGGTCCTATTTGTATTTGTTGTAAAATTTTTGGCCATGAAGTTGAGGATTGTCCAAGAATGATTGCTAAAGTTGAACAAATGAACATGAGACAAAAAAAATAAATTCAAGAGACTAAGGGCATGTTAGGAAGCCATAAAAAGAACAAATTAGAGGAAGTTTAGACTACATTAGTGCAATTGAAAAAATGATGGATATTCATAAAGATGTCAGTTTACCAGAGATATTGAAAGTAAAACAGTGCATAAGTACAAGAATAGAAGACTTCGACATAAAATGTATCTTGGATGAAGAAACACAAGTGAATATTATGACAGAAGATACTTGGGAAATTTTGGGAAAGCCTACTGTGGTACCCTCATTGGGAAGGATAGGCTTATTTAAGGGAAAGATGAACCTTATGTGGAAGAGTTACTAATGTACCTATTATTATCCATGGAAAATCGACTGAAGAGGAATTTGAATTCATTAAGTTTGTGAGAACAACACCCCTTTCCCACTTTTGTTAGGAAAGACTTGGATTGAGAATGACCAAATTAGAGGGAAAGCAGAGGAAGAAGCTACAAAAAAGAAAAAGCAAGAACTAAGGGATTTCATAGCTAGAAAAACAGACTGACTAATAGAAGAATGGGAAGATAAGTTGAAGTAACAGAACTAGTTTTCGAGGTTGAAAGAACACAAGAAAGTTTGAAGGACCTATCTATGTAAGAAAGCAGAATACCCACCTTGGAATTAATAAGAGAAGGGATATAAAATTCGTACGCATTGAGAGCACATCAACAATGTAAAGTCACTATGCTAGGATAAGATAAGAATAAGAATGGAAAGAGGAATCCATAAGCAGATAGAGAGAATCAGATCGCAGAAGAGAAGGAGAGGAAGCTCAGTAAGATGAAAGCCAAGTTGGAAAAGCTACAAGAATTTACAGAGAACAAATGGAAGACTTCGTAGGAGGTAGGTTTTTAGGATTTGAACCTCGTCAATACAACAGGACTGCACAGAATGGGACTTCTCCCTGGTGAATTTATATGACCATTGAAGGAATGTCGACCGTTAGAACGACGCCCCAGAACAGCTAGGAAATGCATTTATGAGCGAATGGACTGCATTTGGGATGTTGAGACCATGCCATAACGGAAAGATTCACATTGAAGGAAGAATGCATGCCCATTAGAAGAATCTGTTATGATGCTCTCTTATTTAACCCGTCGAACGTTGCATCAGGACCACTTTTTTCCACCCGTGATTATCTGAAACAAGAAGAGAATTGATTGTGTATTGAGTTGTGTTATCTAAAGATAGACCTTGGCATTCGTTTGTTTACCTATCCTGTCTATTCGCCTACCTGAAATTTCTGTTTAAAAGTAAGAACGTCGGGTGAACCTAGTCCATTAGAGAAGTCTGACGAGGAGATCCTCATGAATATAATGGTCGACAAACAATTTTTTGAAGGAGTACAAGCATCTTCGACCAAGGGACTGCAGGCTTCCCCTTTGACTAGACGATGTTCTGGTCGTGTCAGCCACGCGATTGAGCAATGAAGTAAGCATCACGACAATCTGGCTAATATGAAGCAGATCTTGTTGATCTTGCCAAATTATATCTCACCTTTGGCTGGCGTGGTTAACTGCGACAACATCCCATAGGACTTCGAGTACACTCTAATCACTGCATACATCTCGAAATGAATACCCATAGTTTAGAGTCAGTTGGGACATATCCAACTACTAAAGAATAGTGACTTCAACCTTGGAGACAAAAAGAACTACGCTATGCTCGCACCCAACTGATATTTGACAAAAAAAACTGGGTAGAAGCCTCTCTTGTTCTCCCAGCCATGGATTAAGGAGCTGGCACAATCCACTATACTAAATGTGATGAAGATTCCCAATTTTGGTCATCACCAGGAGGTTAATGCTTGTGTTAAAATCCTCTTGCTATGCTACCATGGCGGATACTTGTGGCTTGACCATCATATTACTGTGGATCTGGCGTTGATCCACTTGTTTACAAGACTAATCATGCAGGGACCCGTACTCAATAGTTTTACCTAGGGAAGGCCTCAGAACACTCCCTGGCATAGTGCATCAAGGAGGCTTATGGAGAATTTGAAAAGGGAAAGTGAGGCTACAAGGTAGCCTCTATCCAGTATGGTGCAATGCACCTCTCTTGCCAACTCATAAGTGGTAATACTGTCAGAAAGAACTACCCCACAGAGGTCACCAGGTTCATGATGGACCTCACAGGAAAATGTGTGGAGGGAATGCAGATCAATTGGGTGAGATACCTCATCATTGAAATCGAGAAAGACTATCACGAAGCTCAGGACCAAGGATATGAATTCCACTTCAACTGGTTGATCATGTTGATTTCATTTGTTGCTTGGGAAATTCTTGAAGGAGCCACATTCCTAGAGATCGAACCATCAGATTCATTGGCCGCTAGGTTCTCCACCTTATGGTACACCAATGACATGTCAAAGCAATGGAAGTCCAACATTGTAGTCCATGGATACTATCAGCAACTGAAGGTTTCCATCGAGTCATTCCCATGCATGAAACCATGCACCCTACACCATTATAGACCAATAACCAAGTTCTGCGTAGATCCGCATTTTATCTATATCATTGTGCACAAAGATGAGATAAAGGAAGAGTTACAATCATATTACAATCTAACAGATGAAGACATGGAGAATATTGCGAAGGCATGGCAGAGGAATTCAAACACCTGTCGCTGATGCAAAACTCTCCAAAACTGACATTATAGGAAGCCCCTTGGTCACCCGATTCGAGCATGTCAGACAGTCTAGTGGCATGAAGAAAAAGAAGAAGGAGGAGGAAGTCCAGAATATATATACTGATCACGAGGACAACGCCTCTGAAGAAAATGGATCTGGCTCACTAGGAGAAGGAGACGAAGCAAATGGACAAGGAGGAGGGGATGAAGGAAAAAAGCAAGGAGAAGATGAAGCTACACCATCGAAAGATCCTCCTATTGAAATAGTAACACCGTATAAGAGGAATCTTTCTCCATAGAAACCTTCAGCATCATCTTGGTTTGTGGAGCGATGAAGAATGCTTCCAAAGATCTCTTGTAGAGATATGCAGAAAAGCAGGAGGATCTCTATGGAAGGGTCGAAAAGGAACTGAAGTAACTACAACAATCTATTCAATCAATCCATGTAGTACCTATTGCCCCTTCCTCATCGAAAACTGTAGAATTGGGGGATGAACCAACCCAATTGAGAAGACTTATAGATATGACTGAGGCTCGACTTCAGAAAATCTAGGAAGAAAAGAAGAAGGCCACAAAATCCCTGAAGCAAGAGAAGGATGAAGCCTTAGAACAATTATGCATAGAATGGTACTATGTAATCACCTATTAAAATAAAAAAGAATAGTTTCACGTGATGATCCAAGAGGACAAAGTGAAGCTACAGAGAGAAAAGGACCAGTTTCTCACAGAGCAGACTATGGTCAAAGAAGCGGTGAATAAATCACTTCACTCTGTGCTAGGCCTAGCACAGGAGGAACAAGATTCGATTGAGATTCAAGTGGTGAAGCTCGCTGATACCATCCAATAGCTTCAAACAAGGATAATGTAGTTGGAGATCCAAGAAGTATCAAGAACTTAGAAGGAGGTGCATGATCAGAGGGAAGAGGCTGCTAAGAATGCAGTAGTAAGGATTAGATCCCTCACCTCATAATGCAAACAACTGAGTGATATAAGTGCTCAGAATTATGAACGCCTCGCAGAATATCTAGAGATTAGGAAACTGGAAGCACAATTATAGGAGGCGCAGCAGCAGGCCTCCTTTGTGCAGGCACAGATGAAGCTACTAAATGCAGTTGAAATAATGAAGAGGTCTCAGGAGCAGTGTGCAGTGCAACAACAAATTACTGCCATCCAGGGCATGGTAATGAAAGTCACGTAGAAACTACAACCTATGCAGGATGAAGACAGGAAGGTGTTTGAAGAAATTGAAGGAAAAGGCTCGCAATTTGACCAAGTGGATGCTACAGTAGAACAACTCCTAGAAGGGCCTGTTGCAGAGAAATTGATCCAAGAGCTCATTGAGCAGGAGGCTCAAGCAAAGTATTAAGTCGAGGCAACTCGAGTTAAGCTCGAGGCCTTCGAAGTAGCATTGACCAAACCTGAGTGACTCGGGATGAGTCACAAGTGAGTGTTGGGGGCTTATTGTCCCTTGACCAAGTTTTGAGGAAACCTTGGTTAGGTTTGACCAATGTTTGGACTTCGACACGTTGGTCGAAGATGGAGCACCCAGGCGAAGCTAAGATCATGGATCTCACTTGTTTTGTAGGCTATGTGGACCTAAAAAGGGGTTCCTTATGGTTTTTGTAATGGGTTATGGGATGTTGGCCCATGGGTTTACCCATGATTAGGCCTTATTGTAAAAGTATAAATAATTAAGAATGTAATGTAGAAAAAGGGGGAGAGAGGACTGAGACAGAAGTCTAAGTGGCTAAGTGAAAGTAGTTATGAGTTTCTTTGTGCAACATAATGTGTAAGTAAGGCTTTGTGCTCGATAAAGGAGTTGGCTCTGTGCCTTGACCTAATTTTGGGAAGGAGGATATGGTTCTCAGTGCACATATCTCCTGTCCTCTATGAAGGTTGGCTCTATGGATTAGTGCATAGGAGCGGTGAATGTAAGAGATTGAAGAATAATAAAGAAGACAAAGCATTTGGTGCATGTAGCCCCACACTGGGGTGAACCACGTATATCTTGTGTCTATGATTTTCTTTGTTCTTTGTTGGTTGTGTTATGAATCTGCTCAGTGCCTTAAGTGTTATGTATGATAGATATATCTGTTGTTTCTTAGTGCTTTACTTGTGAATGAATGCTAGATCTAACTTAAATCTATGTGCAAAGTGGTAGAAGTGCTTAATCTTTATGGTTATTGCGTCGATCTATCTTAGGGTTTGTTATGCGATGTTAATGAAGCTAATGAACTAATGTATATTATCTTCTAAGTGTTATTAAAGTCCTTTGCAAAGTTTTTTTATCACAAATCTGTGTCCCATCTTGCTTACAGATGCCTGAGTCCTGTAATCCCTCCTGCCTTTACCTCGGGTGAGACTTCGCCTGCTTCGCAGGTGTTGCCGAAAGGGTTGGTATTTAGGGTTTTGTTGATGTGTTGTTGAAGCGTTGAACCCTAGGTCTGTCCCTGTGCCAACAAGTGGTATGTACTAGACTGGAAATTACACATGTAGTGGGATTTTTGAGTAGATATATGTCAAAACCATGGAAGGAGCATTGGACAACAGTAAATAGGGTTTTTCAAGTATTTGTGTGGCACTACTAGTTATGGATTGTGTCACCAAGGAAGATCAGGATTGGACATATTGTTCAACATACATGGCTTTGTGGGTGCATATTGGGATGGATATCTGGATCATATAATATCTATAGGAGGGTATGTGTTTAACCTATTTGGATCAACAATCAGTTGAATGAGAAAAAAACAAGTTGTATTAGCACTCTCAACTACAAAAGTTGAATACATGGCAGCCACTCATGCAAGAAAGGAAGTAGTATGGTTATAGAGATTGTGTTCAAATATTGTCTTGGTACAACAAGTTGTAAGGATAGATTGTGACAGTTAGAGTGCAATATTCCTAGTGAAGAATGTGTCTTATCATTCAAAGACAGAGCATATTGATGGTCAATATCACTTTGTGAGAGACATGGTTGAAGACAAGAAGGTGTTGCTAGTGAAGGTGGACAATTTGGAGAATGTTATATATTCATTAAAAAAATATGTGAGAAATGGGAAGTTCTCTTGGTGTAGAGGATCTATGGGCATTGTTTCCCTATATTTTTTACTATGTAATCATGTAACCCCCTATATGCAAAGAAAACAACAAGTGGGAGAATGTTGGGTATGTGTTATATTCTTTGCAAAATTGATCCCATGTTTTATACACTGATATGGAAGAAAAGGGGGTCTTGGGGGTGCTTAGCACCCCCCAGCAAGGAGGATTGTGGGGGTTTGGAGGTGGGAGTCCCCGAGAAAAAACAAATGGTCCATTTTTAGTGGTTTTTTGTGTATGTTTTTGGCATTTTTTCGAAACGTGGTTTTTGTTGATGGTTTTCTAATTCCGGTTAAGGAATTATGGTTATTGAATAATACGAGTCAAATGGATTAGTGGATTGGATTTCATGGGATCCTATATATATATTTTATTGTAACTAATGAATATAAGGAATATAAGTGTTAGTATTGTATTTTTTCTTGCAATTAAATGAAAGATGATTGAATTTATAAGGTCGAGAGCAGACAAGTCAACAATAAAATTTTGAGCTTCAATAGCCTCTACGCAATACAAATTTAAATTTTCCTAAGGCACAATTAAGAAGCAACAAGAAAATGTAGGCCCTTGTGCACATAAGAAAAAAATCAATCCCTATGGGCTTGTCACAGTCCAAAAGGGGATTTTCGCAATCCAAAAGGGGCTTGTCACAATCCAAAGGGACTTCCCATAATACTGCGGTCTAAAATTGCAAATGTAACATTTTTCCAGACCCTAAAAGATAAATGGCTAAGATTGCATTGTGCGTCTAACCTTCTAGATCAACGGTCATCAGAGTTGCCCATTGGGGTCATCTCAAAACCCATTTCCTTGACCACTCTGATGAGACACCTCCTATCAATGACCCAGATTTAAGTAAGCACACCCCTAATCAACGATCAAGATCTAATATCATATCTCACAGCATCCCGACAAGATGCCACATCAGCTTGCTAACATAGAATTGTTAGACATAACTAAATGCTTCCATGTGTACATGTGGAACTCACTACAGGAATATGTAAAAATATAAAATACAAGTTACCCGTGTCCTACTCCCCTACCATTTCAGTGTCATTGTGGGCTAAGAAAAAGTTTCCATGTGTTTGGGTTTGCGTCAACATAATGATTCTTTCCTTAGTCAATTTTTTTCTTTTGACCATGTCAGATTGGAGGCTCACAATTGTCCTTAGATTTTAAATCGAGAGTCGTCGTAGTTATCTTTCCGGAATCTCGTTTGAGTCTGTATCCTTAAGCACTCTGAATAGGCACCTGCAATGGACGGTCCATATATACTTTCGAACTTCTTTTACGGGAAACCAATCAATGGTCCCTATTATCCCCATTTTGTGGGATAACTAAGGAGATGATGTCTCGAGGCCCTCATGTTGCATACATGGAGTGTCAAGAGACCACATGACTAGCAGTGTCCAATTGCACATACGAAATCTTGCTCTATCACCATAGTTTGATCCATCAATAGCACATCCACCACACCAGCTAGCTTTTGGAAGGCACATGGGTCTTTCTC
>JASDQU010515297.1:49288-62450 GCA_032191745.1 Picea mariana | reverse complement strand
CATGTGGATCCAAACAAGATCCAAGTCATCCGTGACTGGCCATCCCCAACCACACTCACTGAGCTTCAAAGCTTCTTGGGCCTTGCTAATTTCTACCGCAGGTTTGTGTTGGGATTCTCCCATATTGCATGGGCCCTTAGCCAAATAACTAGGGGTGGTGGTAAGGAAAAATTTGTGTGGGATTGGCCCCAAAAACAAGTGTTCGATGATTTGAAGAAGTGCTTATGCTCAGCCCCATTACTTTCACTACTAGACCTACAACAACCCTTTGAGATTGAGACTGATGCTTTAGACTATTTTGTGGGTGTCATTCTCATGCAACACGGCCACCCCATGGCCTATCATAGTGAGACACTATCAGATGTTGTTCGTAAGTACCCTACTTACGACAAAGAAATGTACTCCATTGTGCAAGCCTGCCACCAGTGGAAAGATTACATTCTTGGGAGGGAGACAGTCATCCACACTAATCATAAGCCACTACAGTTCATGAAGACACAAGGAAAATTGCAGAATGACCGCCATCAAAAGTGGTCCACATACTTGCAACAATTCCACCTCAACATCAAGTATAAAACAGGAAGCACCAACCACATCGTTGATTGCCTCAGCAGACCACCAGTCACGACACTCACCACAATGCTATACTCTTGTGACCATGAGACCTTTGGATGGCCCCAACTCTATGAGACAGACCCGGACTTCTCCACCACCTACCAAATGTTGGGTGCAAAGGCAGTTGTTGATAATTTCTATCTTCAGGATGGGTTTTTGTGTCATCTGGGCCATACATGTGTTCCATCAAGTGAGCGAGTGAAGATGATCTGGGAAGCCCACTACAAGAAGGTGGCAGGACACTTGGGCATCAAAAAGACAGTGGTGATGCTACAAAAACATTTCTACTAGCTGAAACTTCGACAAGAAGTTAGCAAGTATATCAGGTCTTGCACTGCTTATGCTATTGCCAAACCAACCACTAAGAAACAGGTTCTATACACCCATCTTCCTACTCTTGATAGGCCATAGGAATCCATCTCAATGGACTACATGTCAGGCCTCCTATCCACCAAGCAGGGAAATGACTGTGTTTTTGTGGTTGTTGATCACTTTTCTAAGATGGTGATTCTGGTTGCTTGCAAGAAGAGCATCATAGCAGAAGCCACTGCCAAGCTCTTCTTCAAACGAGTCTGGGTACATTTTGGAATCCCACAAACCATTGTCTCAGATCGGGAAAGTCGATTTCTCAGAACATTCTGGTCCAGCCTCAGGTCACTATTGGACACCAAGCTCACCAAATCCATGACCTTCCACCCCTAGACAGATGGCCAAACCGAGGTCATAAATCGAATGATTGTGCATATCCTGCGCATGTATAATTCCAAGCACCCTCACACATGGGATGAGATTCTTCCCTATGTCCAACATAGCTACAACTGAGCCCTACATAGCTCAACTGGCCACAACCCCTTTCAGGTGGGGTTGGCATTCCAACCATTGGGTCCCATAGATGTTGCACTTCCCCTTGTGGTCACCTCAACCGACTCCTCTCCTACTCCAACTGAGGCTAACAAAGCCACCTAGTTCATTGCAAGGATCCTGTGCATCCGCCAACCGGTTCAAGATATCCTACAAAAGTCCAATCACATGTACAAGCGGCTCCATGATCAACATCGGGTTTCACATAAGTTTCAGGTGGACGACAAAGTTTGGTTGCACTGGCAGAAAGAATGCCTTACAGGACCCCATCAGAAGCTTCACCCACTCCATTACGGGTTGTACACCATCACCATGGTTGTGGGGGATAATGCTTTTGTGCTCAACATTCCTCCTTTCATTGTCCTGCACCTAGTGATGAATGTGGACCTCCTTCGACCTTATTTCCCACCATTATTGAACACCTCAGACGTAGCAAAACAACTGACACCAAAAAATCTCAACCCCGAATGCATACAACAGGAATCCAGTGATCATATTGTGTACACATAGATCAAGGGCACTCGACAACAAAGGCTCTATCTTTATTGAGTCGTCAAAGCAGGGCAACTCCTGCACCAAGGCTAGTGGCTCACCTAGGGCCAAATTTAGCAGAAATTACCTCATCTGATGGGGGAACTCAACACAATGGAGACAATTGCTTCTTAAGGATGGAGGATTGATCTAGGTGGATATCAGTGGCCACCCACCTTTTTCAGTGGCTCAAAACATCTTTCTAGCAATTTTGATCATTTACTATTTTTAGCAGTTTTTCGGGTCCTAAACTTCCGGAGCCATTTTGAGGCCCTAAACAACATTTTTTGGGATATGTTGCGCTCGCAAAAGGTCATCATTAAATTTTGTGCAACCTTTTTATTCCTCGGAGATATCCTTCCAATGGGCTATCATACGCCTAAAATGGATATCATATGCAAAAGTTACAACCCTGGGAGTTTGATGTACTAACTTACCCAAACGGGGCCCACATGACTTTTGGCGCTTCCTCAATTAGGGTTTGGTTTTTAGATGTTTAGGGTTTTTGAAACTCTTGTTTATTGTAAAAATGCCTTGAGAGCCTCATTGTAATCATCTTCTTGTGAATGAGTGCAACCATCACATCTCTTCNTTGGGAAAGTCAATTTCTCAAGACATTCTGGTCCAGCCTCAGGTCACTATTGGACACCAAGCTCACCAAATCCATGACCTTCCACCCCTAGACAGATGGCCAAACCGAGGTCATAAATCGAATGATTGTGCATATCCTGCGCATGTATAATTCCAAGCAACCTCACACATGGGATGAGATTCTTCCCTATGTCCAACATAGCTACAAATGAGCCCTGCATAGCTCAACTAGCCACAACCCCTTTCAGGTGGGGTTTGCATTCCAACCATTGCGTCCCATAGATGTTGCACTTCCCCTTGTGGTCACCTCAACCGACTCCTCTCCTACTCCAACTGAGGCTAACAAAGCCACCTAGTTCATTGCAAGGATCCTGTGCATCCGCCAACAGGTTCAGGATATCCTACAAAAGTCCAATGACATGTACAAGCGGCTCCATGATCAACATCGGGTTCCACATAAGTTTTAGGTGGACGACAAAGTTTGGTTGCATTGGAAGAAAGAATGCCTTACAGGACCCCATCAGAAGCTTCACCCACTCCATTATGGGTTTTACACCATCACCAAGGCTGTGGGGGATAATGATTTTGTGCTCAACATTCCTCCTTTCATTGGCCTGCACCCAGTGATCAATGTGGACCTCCTTCGGCCTTATTTCCCACCATTATTGAACACCTCAGACGTAGCAGAACAACTGACACCAAAAAAGATCAACCCTGAATGCATACAATAGGAATCCAGTGATCATATTGTGGACACATAGATCAAGGGAACTCGACAACAAAGGCTCTAGCTTTATTGAGTCGTCAAAGCAGGGCAACTCCTGCACCAAGGCAAGTGGCTCACCTAGGGCCAAATTTAGCAGAAATTACCTCATCAGATGGGGGAACTCAACGCAATGGAGACAATTGCTTCTTAAGGATGGAGGATTGATCTAGGTGGATATCAGTGGCCACCCACCTTTTCCAGTGGCTCAAAACATCTTTCTAGCAATTTTGATCATTTACTATTTTTAGTAGTTTTTCGGGTCCTAAACTTCCGGAGCCATTTTGAGGCCCTAAACGACATTTTTTGGGATATGTTGCGCTCGCATAAGTTCATCATTAAATTTTGTGCAACTTTTGTATTCCTCGGAGAGATCTTTCCAATGGGATATCATACACCTAAAATGGAGATCATATGCAAAAGTTACAACCCTGGGAATTTTATGTACTAACTTACCCAAACGGGGCCCACATGACTTTTGGCGCTTCATCAACTACGGTTTGGTTTTTAGATGTTTAGGGTTTTTGAAACTCTTGTTTATTGTAAAAATGCCTTGAGAGCCTCACTGTAATCATCTTCTTGCGAATGAGTGCAACCATCACATCTCTTCTAAAGATAAGTCGCCACCATTCCAGCAAGCTTGTCTTCCACTGCATTTTACAGTTTCAGCTTATTTCCTTATTGAATAGAAAACCAGTTTTACTGTATCTCTATTATTCTGTGTTAAGCATCTAGTAATAATCTGTATTCATTTCATCCTGCTCATAAAATCCTTATTAGTGGTATCAAAGCAGTCTTCTCCTTATCGTCTTAATGCATGTCCCCAACGAGGTCGAAGTACAAAGAGTTGGGTCTCGAGCTTGTTTCTCTTGAGGACAAAATCTCTCACACAACCAAGTGACCTCTCATGGAAGGAGAAAATAAAGATGACGGGACAGGAGATCCTTTCAAACTATTGATTGAGGAATCACTCATGCAATAGAGGAACGAGATGATGGATAATTTCGCACAAATCCTTCGAGGACTACCAATAGGCGATGCATCTTCTTCGAGCTGAGGCACCACCCCCTTGAAGGTACAAATAAACTTTGATATTCCTATATTTGAAGGTTAGATAGACATAGATGTTGTATACAAGTGTTTGAATCTACTAGAAGGGTATTTTTTTGTCCAAAACTTTTTGAATAGAGAAAATATTACTTTTGTGCTCCTCAAAGCCGTTTCCCATGTTAAAGATTGGTGGGAAACTTTTTGTGAGCAAAAGAAAATAGAGGAACCCTCATTATTTATAGTCATGGCCACCTAGGAATCCTTCAGGGATGTTATTAAGGAACAATACTACCCTGTCAGAAGTTATGACGACTTGTATACCAAATGGACCACACTGCAATAGGAAAGTGACCAAGCAATGCAAGATTTCACAAATATATTCCATACCTTGCACACCAAGTTGGGTATCAAAGATTCAAAGTGAAATTTGGTGCTCAAGTATCGCGGTGCTCTGCATAGATACATCCAGACCGAAATGAAATTTTTGGACATCTCATCCTTGGGAATGGCCCACCAATATGTCGTCAAAATTGAGCAGAAGCTCAAACAAAAGACGTGACAATTTAGGTCAGGGTACCCCTCACAACAAAAGCCAAGAAAGGGCAGCCCCAACCCATAGAAAAAATAATAGAGAAAATATGGACAGTGTCAGGACAACCAGTCCAAACCGAGGGAAAAGAAGGACACCGAAAAGACAAAGAAAGATACCGGGAAGTGGTGCGACTTCCATAAGATCCCTTGGCATAACACTATTGACTGTTGCTCAAAGTAGACGTTGGTGGCCAAAGTGAAATCCTATGAATCAGATGCAGGTTATGACTCTAAGTTAGAACCAGAAAGGGTAAGATGAATCATTGACATAGAACCCAATGCCACTGTTGCTACCATCAAGATCCATCATGGTGAACTAGAAGAGCCAGAAGAAGGATAGCACCTCTTCCATTCATAGATGTGGGTAAAAGGCACCCCGTTGCACTTCATCATTGATAGTGGTAGCCAAAAGAACCTCATCTCAGTAGAGGTCGTCAAGTAGTTGGCCCTGCCGACAATGCCACACCCACAACCCTACACCATTGGATGGCTTCACCAAGGAAGAGATCTTCGTGTCATCCAACAATATCGACTGTCGTACGGCATCAAGCCCTTCAAATATGAGGTATTGTTTGATGTTGCTCCTCTTGAAGTTTGTGATGTTCTTTTGGGCCAACCTTATTTATGGAAACGTCATGTTGTATGTGAGTCTAGGCCTCGTAGTGTTATTATTACTTTGAACAGGAAATTGTACAGTATACCCGAGGATGTCCCACCTAGTGATATTTCCTTGATCTCTCCTAAGCAATGCAGGAAGGTCATCTCTCAAACAGGGAAGTTTTCTTCTTCGTGATTCTCTCTCAGAATGAGAGAAAAATCATGGCCACATTCAGGGTCTCTGCGGCCGACCTCTACACACAACATAAGCAAGTAGATAAGGTCATGGAAGAATACTCAGATATATTCTCCTCACCTACCGGGGTAGCTCTGCACTATCAGGTCAAGCACCCCATCAATCTGACCCCCGACGCACTGCTACCCAATGGGTCATTCTATCACCGCTCTCTGTTAGAGAATGAGGAGATCAAGCAACAGATCCGAGAATTGCTCCAAAAGGGGCACATCCATCCTATCTCATCACCTTGTGGGAGACCAATCGTGTTGGTACAGAAGAAAGATGGAACCTGGTGACTTTGCATTGATTATCGAGCTCTGTTGGCACAGGGGAAAACCCAGGGTTCAACACTTAGAAGCGCACCAACAAAGCCCTAAATAGCGTCCCTTTCGGTAACACCTATGAAGCAGATGAAGTCTCACCCGAAGTAGAGGCATGGGTGGTTGCAGGACTCAGGTATCTGCAACCTTAGATGGGACACAGATCTGTGATTATCTTTCTTACAACACACTTAGCATCAGTTATTTCCTAACATACATTCATTAATACACTGCACAAAAAGCACAGAGCACTACAATAATTACTCGGATCTAACACTTAGCAATGATAAATAGGTTATACTCAATAGATTAAGCACTTAGAATCTTATGTATCATATCTATCATGAATTCATATCTCATATGCACAAAGCGTCAATAGATCTATCTAAACATATTAGAGGACTTAGCAAGAGAGATACAAACACATTAACACAGTACACAGTGTTACCGTGGTTCACCCCCACCCTGGGGCTATGTCCACAAAGTCTTATTTATATTATCTTGGTCAAGTAGTTATAGCATGGAGCTTCAATGACCCTTACCCTGCATAGGACAAGAGATCTGCACAGCTTGCTAGATCTCCTTTCCCCAGGTAGATCCAAGCACTAAGCCTTCTCACACTCTATGCACTCAGCACTATTATAGCATGCACAGAGCTCATATAGTCACACGGACTTCTGATCACATAGATCCAACTTATGCACTAAGCCATCGACTAGACAGGGCCTCCTTTCTTACATGGCCTAGACCTCTATTTATACATAGAAAAAGGCCTAAACAAGGGTCAACGTCCCTTTCCCGTTACAATATTCCAAAAAAACCCAAAAAGGTTCCACAAAAGGTGGCGAGATCCCATGATCTCCGCTTCGCCATGCGCTCCGTCTTTGACAGGCAGTCAAAGTACCAAATTGTCAAGAATGACCAAGTATTCCTCAAAACTTGGTCAAGGGCCAACAAGCCCCCAATACTAACCTGTGACTCATCCCGAGTTACTCTTCTCTTGGTAACTCTGCCTCGAAGGCCTCGAGCTTCACTCGATTGGCTTCGACCTATTTCTTTGCTACTGCTTCTTGCTCGGCAAACTCCTGAATGAGTGCATTACCAACTGGTCCTTCTAAGCATTGCTCTATTATGTTCATGACCTGTTCCAAGTCTGTCTGTTGGCTCTCAATCTCTAAGAATAGTTGGCATGCCCTATCCTGCAAAGGTTGAAGTTGCTACGTCACTTCCATGACCTTGCTTTGGATCATATGATTCTGCTCCTACACCATGCATTATTTGTGGGACCTCTTCATTTTCTCTATGGTTGGTAGGGCCTTTAGCTGTACCTGTAACTTCTTGTCTTGGGACTTCACCTACTAGAGTTGTGACTCCAATTTATGCAATTCAGGGTTCTTGGATAGGTTCTCATGTATCCGCGCACTTCTACTACTTAATTTCTTACATTCTTTAGTAAGTGCCTTAATCCTTTCTACTGTACTTCGGGCATCCACTTCTCGTTGGTCACGTTCTTCTTGTGGAGCACTCGGTATAGCTTGGAGCTCTAGTTCTACTACTCTTTGTTGCAGTTGCTGAATGACTTCAGCAAGCTTCATTACTTGGTGTTCTATGGGTTCTTCTTCCTTCTGTTCTAAGCCAGTCACAGAGAAAAATTCTTTGTTAACAGCTTCTTCGATCCCGATCTTCTTCATGAGAAGTTTCTCCTTCTCCTTTTTGATCTTTGTGCATTCTTTATCAAACTTATCTTGGATGGCCTCCTTCTCTTGCTGTGCATCTTGGCACTACTCTATGCTTTCCTCGTGTGCGTGCTTTAGGGCCTGGGTGGCCTGCATTGTTACTTCTTCTGATTTCCGAAGGCATACTTCGACTAGGTCGACAATCCTGCAAAGTTGAAATGACTTGTCTCCTACTTCGAGTGTTCCTTCTGGCATAGGTGCAGTGGAGACTGTGCGGTTAGACTGGAGGGCTCACTATACTCCTTGGAGCTGGGCTTCAATTCTATCATACATCGTCTGTTTCTTGGCCTCATGCTTTTTTGTAATTTCTTCTATGGCTTCATTCAAAGTCACGAGGAGAAAGCTGAAGTCATCTAGATTGAGTGTGGTCTTCATCTTGGTCACGGTCGCTTTGGATTTCTTCTTAACGGAAGACTTCGAAGGTGACCCTTTTTTGTTCTTTAGAACTTCGACTTTGTCTTCTGGTTGTTGTTCAACTTTTTCTAGGTTTTCATCGTTACCTTCTTCATCTAGTGTGACGGAATCTATCCTTACAGAGCGCTTATCCACATCTTGAACCTCTTCAGTTTTCTTCATCTCCTTTGACTTCTTTGTCTCCTTTGTCTTCTGCATCTTCTGCGTCTTACTAGGCCCAAGTGTGTCTTGTACAACTTTTGGGCTGTTGATATTTGAAATATCCGCTGGATCTGCTACAATGAGGAGGTTCGTCGACCATTCCTTGGTAATATTTTCAAGGTCTTCTTCTGTCAATTTATAATAAGACTGCAACTATTCCTGGTGCTCATCAATGTGTGGAGTTAGGTATATGAAGTGGTCGTCTGCACTGAACTTCATTAAGGGTCTGAATCTGTGAAGTGTGTTCGGAGTAATGCAAGGTGTGGCTTGTATTACGGTCTTCAAATGGATGTAGTATCTGTGAAAGAGGGTATTCGACTGCCATTTCCTGTTCATATATTTCATATACCATAATGTACTAAACTTCAAAACCAATGGTTCAAACGGTAGGGTTTCAGGAAAAAAAACATCCTCCTGTATCTCCCATGCTATGAAGGCGATCACGATGAGAAGCCAGCTGAAGTGGAACTCATATCCTTTGTCTTACGCTTCTCTGAAATCCAATTTGAGTTGATCTGCTAAGTACTTTAACCAATTCATTTGGACTCCTACGCATTTTCTTGTGAGATCAACTACAAACCCAGATACTTACGTTGGTCTGTTCTTATGGACTAACTTTCCTGCAATCATCTGACAGCCGAGGCGCACTGAACCACTATCAATAGAGGTTACCTTGTAAACTCATGCACCTTTTTCAACATTTCCATAGGCCTCTTTAATCTTCTGTGAAAGAGCGTGATCCGTGGTCTTTCTAGGGTAATAGTCTTGTGGGTCAGGGCCCTGCATGCTCAACCCTGTGATCTAATTGAGCAGTGTCGGATCAATCATTATACGCTAGTTCAACCAGAGATATCCTCCATGGTATCTCTCTAGTAGCAATTTTACGCAAGCGTTCACCTCTTGGTTCCTGCCAAAGTGTGGAATCTTCATTACATTAAGTAAGGTGGACTGTGCGAGGTTCATCGTCCATTGTTGTGGGATGATCTTGAAATTATTTCCCTTTGTCATCGTCAGATACTTATGCAGGGCAAGCATACTGTAGAATTTTTGGTCACCAAGGTTGAAGTCGCAAAACTTCAATGCTGTGAGCTTGGTCTGCTCAGTGCAAACTGTACGCACTCCCTTCGGTAGGTACATAGTGATCATAGGATAGTCATAATATTGGGGCACACTGTCACAGTTGATTTCACCTTTCAGAGGAGGTATGTAGGAGGGCAAGATGCTCAGGATCAGTTTGGCATTCCCGATGTCATCTCTATGTTTAGTACATTACTCGACGGTCTGTCGGGGTGGTCCATCTCGAGCAGTGGATGGAGAAGCTTCTACTCCTCTTAACGATGAGGCTTGGACTCCGATGGAAATTCCTCTTTCCAACATAACTCTTTCAGTTCTTAAGATAGCAAGTACTTCTCTCACCGATTCTTCTATTGCGCTAAGCTCGTCGGACATGTAAGCTCAGGATCACTTTCTCAGGTTGTCAATGGGATGAAGGTATCACTGTCAAGTAGAGAACAAGGCAGGGAAGTCAGTATTCCACAATGCAGGTATTCTGTGAGCTCAAGTTCTCAATTGGCAAAAGTTATTTTTGGGCATGGCGCGAAGGAATAAGTAACTAAAGTTGTAACGGACTTCCTGCAATGGATAGGAGGGTCCATTAACTCTTGATCTGCTCCTTATGGCGTAGTCTAATAGTCAGGTAACAAGTCATAAATTTATTTTGAGTTGTTTGGGCCATCAGCGGAATGGGTATATCGTCATCTAATGGCTATATTACTTCGACATGGCGAAGTGCCATATTTCGTTCTTCTAGTATCCCGGCGAAGCTCAAAATCTGCATGTTTTCCTTTTGTGGGGTTTCTTCTGGAACGTTTTGTAATTTCTCCAACTTTGATTTCTTCTTCATGAGGTTTCTAGCCTTCTTCTCAAAGAGCTTCGTCTTGGTCATCCCTTTTTCATTCTGATTCTTTTCTTCTCTTGGCATGGTAACTTCGCAGTGCTGAGATTATTTCTTCAGATCCACGGGTATTACTTGTCCAACATATTTTTTGGTCCTCTAGGGTTCTTCTAGCGTTCTGTCAACTTTGTCATCCAAGTTCCTGGGGTCAAGAACCCTTTATCTGTTCTCCCATTCTTCAATCAACTGTGTGATCCTTCTATTCATGAAGTCTCTTAACTCTTGTCTCTATTGTTCTAGGTCCTTTTATGCTTCATGTTTTTTGTCTTGATCTTTCCCAATCCAAGGTTTACCAAGTAACATAGTAAACGGGGCATTGTCCTCCATGAACTTAACAATCTCAAAATCTTCTTTTGTTGAAGCTCCATGAGCATTCATAGATATCTGAGTGAGATTTCCACATAGGGTTACCATCTTTCCTCTGAATAACCCTATTCCTCCTAATGAAGGGGTCATGTCAAGTATTCCTATAGCTTTCCAGGTTCCTTCTGTCATAATGTTCACTTGTGTTTATTCATCCAAAACATAGTCAATGTCGAAGTCTCATATTCTCACTTCGATCTATTCTTTCTTCTTGAAGATATCTGATAGCCTAACATGTCGGTGGTCATTCAAGGCATCTCTCATCTATAGCAATATCTTTTCTAATTCTTTCTGGGTTTCTGCTATAATCTTCATCTCTTGATCTCCTGCTTGTTCTATATTAAGCTTTTCAAGCCTAGCAATCATTCTAGGGCAATCCAGTACTTCATGGTACATAGCCTTACAACAAAGAAAACTAGGTCTTTGCCCAGGGCATTCCTTAGAAAGATGTTCGAGCCTTCTGCAATTGTAACAAAGAGTTAATCCTCTCTTTCTCTTTAATGATCCCAAACTTTTCATGTACTGTGTGCTAGGATCATAATGGTTAGCCTGCAAAAAATTCTTTCTAGGATCCTGCATCCATTGGTTAGTCCCAAAATTCTTTCTATGCATAGGTATAATGTATCTATCACTATACTTATCAGATCTATTCATATCAAACTTTATTTCATCTATTAATGCCCTAGATTTGAAGCTAGGATAGAATCTATCAAACATACCTAGATCCATGCTTTAGAAAAAAACAATTTCACTTATCTTACTTCTAGAGAGCACAAAGATTTCAGATCTAATACTTTTAACTATTCTTACCTTCATCAAACCACAAAGCTTACAAATCTTACCCTTTTCTTGTAGATCTAACCTCTTTCTTTGCAGATATGGCTTCTTTTTCTTCAGATCTAACCTCTCTTCTTTAGATCTAACCTTTCTTTCTTGGCACAAAGCTTCACAGGTCAAACAGAACACTGCGCACTAGGGAAACAGATCTATGCACAGATCTTATTTCACACAAGGCTTCTTCTTCTTCAGTTCCCAGCAATCACAGTTCTATGTCCCGGTAATGGAACCATTTGTTGGCACAGGGGTGAACCCAGGGTTCAACGCTCAGGAGCACACCAACAAAGCCTTAACTACCGGCCCTTTTGGCAACACCTGTGAATCAGATGAAGTCTCAACCGAGGACTCAAGTGTCCGCAACGTTAGCTGGGACACAGATCTATTATTATCTTTCTTACAGCACACTTAGCTTCAGTTATTTCCTAACATACATTCATTAATACACTGCAAAGAAAGGACAAACCACCGCAGTAATTACTCAGATCTAGCACTTAGCAATGATAAATAGGTTATACTCAATAGATTAAACACTTAGCATCTTATGTATCATATCTAGCATGCATTCACATCTCATAAGCACAGAGAATCAATAGATCTATCTAAACATATCAGAGCACTTAGCAAGAGAGAGACAAACACATCAGTACAATACACAGAGTTACCGTGGTTCACCCTCACCCTGGGGCTACATCCACAATGTCTTATTTATATTATCTTGGTCAAGTAGTTACAACACGAAGCTTCAATAACCCTTACCCCGCATAGGTCAAGAGGTCTATGCATCTCACTAGATCCTCTTTCCTCGAGTAGATCCAAGCACTAAGCCTTCTCACACTCCGTGCACTCAACACTATTACAGCATGCACAGAGCTCTTACAATCACACAAACTTATGATCACATAGATCCAACTTATGCACTAAGCCATCGACTAGACAAGGCCTCCTTTCTTACATGGCCTAGACCTCTATTTATACATAGAAAAAGGCCTAAACAAGGGCCAACATCCATTTCCCGTTACAATATTCCAAAAAAACCCAAAAAGGTTCCACAAAAGGTGGTGAGATCCCGTGATCTCCACTTTACCATGTGCTCCATCTTTGACAGGCATTCAAAGTACCAAACGGTCAACTATGACCAAGTATTCCTCAAAACTTGGTTGAGGGCCAACAGGCTCTGAATGAAATCACAGTCAGAAACCGGTGCCTGATTCCCCGAATCGAAAACCTCCTTGATCAACTCATGGGGGCCAAATACTTCAGTAAGATTGATCTGAAGTCTGGCTGCCACCAAGTCCCGATCGAATAGATAGATGTATGGAAGACCGCCTTCAAGTCAACGGAAGGCCTTTTTGAATGTTTGGTCATGCCCTTTGGTCTGACAAATGCTCCAGCCACTTTCATGAGGATGATGGACAATATCCTGTGACCATTCACCAATACTTTTGTAGTGGTGTATCTGGATGACATTCTCATTTAAAACAAAACTTGGGCCGAACGCTT